>JAXCEF010000563.1:0-30686 GCA_037178605.1 Colletotrichum euphorbiae | reverse complement strand
TATTTAGTATGGGGTTAGGTCTAGGTCTAGTATACTTAAAGTTAGCTATATTATTATAGTAGTTATAGTAAACTTAATTATAAGGGAAGGGTATAAAATAAAGTGATATTATTAGTTTTATAGACCTAGGCATACTAATATATTATATTAAGTCAATTAGTTGCTATTACTTATTTATCCTTAAAACCTACTTAATTATATCTCTTATCTTAGTATTCTAAATAGTATTAAACTCTATTAATAGCCTTATTTCTTTAGGTTCTGCGGCGTTATCTAGTTATTAGGTCTGCAAATCTCCTACGCTAGGGCCAGGAGAGTTAATATCTATATTATTGGCTATAGGGGGATTTTGATCTTTAAAGTAATAATTATACTTCTTTTCCTATTTTAATTATATTTCTAGGCCCTTTTCTTTGAGGATGCTATCCTTAAGTTTATAAGCTATATCTTAGTTAAGCCTATCAACTTTAATTAATATCTAGTATCTAGGGGTTAGCTTTTTATTAGGAAAAGTAGTTAATAATTAGTTAACCTAATTGATTTTTCTTGCTATTAGTAGTCCTTTTGTTAGTATTGAAATCCCAGTCTATAAGAACGTCCTAACCTAGTTAATACGATATAAACCTAATATCTATAGTGGAGGGTCTATATATATAGTAGGTATGAGGTGTAGTTATTATATAAAGACTTTAGAAATATTAGCTCCTTGGCCTTATAAAAGGCTTATTATAATAAAGACTTTTAACTATAACCTATTCTCCGCTCCTCTCCTTAACTACTAATTATTATAAAACTAGCTCCTTCTGTTTTATAAGTTGATTAGTAGACCTAAAATGATTACTAACCTCCTAGTAGTAGTAGCTAGGTGGATGAAAAGGATGTCTGCTATATCTAACTTTAATTCCGCCTCTATGCTATCTTAAAAGTCTCTATTATTGAAATCTTCCTCTATGCCTCTAATATTATATAATATTAAAATAGCTAACTATATTTAACTTGTCTAATAGTATAGCGAATAACTATAGTAATATTGGTAGGCTGTATTGGAGCCTTATCCTCTAAAGCACTAATAGTGTTGAATATTGTAGCTGTAATATACTGTATTTTAGAAGGAAGCACTTACTTGCGTAGTGCTTTTAAAGTGCTAGACTAGTGCTTAATAAGCGTGCGTCTTATTATAAGGTTGGAAGGATATATCTAGCTGATAATTAACTCTCTAGGAGGTAGGGGTATGCTGTAATGAATTATTAGTAGCTAACGTCTTATAGTTCTGCTTAGCCTAACGCTTAGGATATCTCTAATTATATCTGCTTAAGTCTAAAATTAGCTTCTATTAGGTGTAGTATGCGTAGGATAGGTTAACTATCTAATATTAAGTAAAGGAAGGTTTGAGGTCTAAAGCTGCTAAACGCTAGTATCTAGTCTCTTATTATTATAAAAGATAACCTTCCCTATTGTGAAATTGTCACGAGCCTGCAGGTAGGGGTAAGGGCGAGTTGTAGAAGGCAACTGTCTTATTCAGAGATAGTTGCGCGCGAGGCGCAGTGAAATAGGCAGCAGAGTGGCTTACGTAAGTGTGTAGCCACACTGCACGCCACCACAGCCACGCAGGGCTGCCAGTGCTGTGGTGCCGCATCGCGACATACCCCCCAGCCGCGCCTGCGGATGCTATCGTATTCTCACGACGCTCCGCGCGCGGCTGCAACTATTTTTAAATATATATAAAAACAAAATAACTATATTCAAAACGGCCCCAAAGGCGCAAAACAAACAAAAAATAACCCCTTAATATCCCTTGGGACGTTCGCAGCGTTTACAACTGCTATTATGCGACTTTGCTAATAATAACGTAGGCATAAAAGAGTAGTAGAATAGCGGCTAACTATTATAAATAATAGTTAACTACTGCGGAGGGCGGCTGACTGCCTAAAAAAGGCGGCCTTAGGGCGTAAGTATAAATATCCCTTCGTCGCGCGCCGCCTTTAGACTTTCCCTCTTTTTCTGCTCGGAACACTACAAACAACTATAAGTCGAGTTTTTCCCACGCACTCGAAAATCCATCGCGCGCTTTATTAGTTAGTACGTATACTTATCTTCTTATTATAGTACTAATAATATATTATTATAGCATTATTAATAATAGCCCCTAAGCATAAGGAGACTGAGGAGGAGCTTTGCGCCTATATTGCTAAGGCGCAGGCGACTAAAGCTGCTAATAAGGCGGAGAAGGAGCGCCTAGCCGCTCTCGCTAAGCAGCAAGCTGCTCTTGACGTATAGCTTACTATTAAGGCGGAGCGGCAGGTGGAGGAGGAGGAGGAAGAGGAGAGTAAGTTGCTACTTACCCTACTATCTTAAGTACTACTAATAATATTATCGCTAGTTGAGGAGCCCGCTAGCCCCTAGAAGAAGCAGTAGCGCACTAAGACCCCTCAGACGCCTCTATAGAAAACCCCCGCTAGTGGGGCTGCGAAAACAACTAGGTTAGCTAAGAAGCCCCACGCTACCTCCCCTATTCTAGAGGGAGCTAGGGACCTCATAGACCCTCCCTACTATAGCTATAGTTGCTTACTACTTATAGGCAAGAGCTCTAGTTACTACTTCTATAGTACTTATAAGCGCTACTACTACTACTTATATAGCTGAGGCTATAAGCCCCTACCTACTACTACTATTAAGCCCTACTAGCTATACTATAAGGTGTTTAATAAGAATAACTACATTATAAATATACTAGCAGGAGCGGGAGTATGCCTAGGTATTTAGGATAAAGCTAATAATACTAGTTAGGGACTCGCTTTTTATTACTACACTCTTTATATTATCTTAGAGAAGGAGAAGGAGCTAGAGGAGCTAGAGAGCAAGTAGGAGGGGGTAGAGGAGGTAGAATAAAAGTAAGAAGAGAAGGGGAAGAGCAAGGAGGTTATTATTATACGCCTAGAGGGCGCTATTAGAGGGTTAGCTTTAGCTAGCCCTTTATAGCACTCTAAGGCTCCCGCAACGCCTGCTAGTAGTATTATATAACCTAAGCCTATTATTAGAGAGTTGCCTTTTAGTAGCTCTTTTTAGTAGGTCTCTATTATACTACCTAGCGGTACTATTACTAGCGCGCATACTTATTTAGTAAGCCTTTTAGCTATCTTTAAAATACCTATTAGCGCCGCTAAGCCCTTAATTAACCGCCTTATTGCAGCTATTCGTATAGAGGAGAGCTCCCGTTATTAAAGATGCGCCTATAGGTATTAATACCCTTTGCTTTTAGCGTTTAGGAGGTAAGTTAGCGGGCTAGTATGCCTATAAGAATTACTTTGTAGAGGGGGCTATAGCCCCGCAGATAATATCTACTAGCCTTTAGGCTAAATAAAGCTTATCTCTACTCTTTAAACCTTCTTTTCTATCTAAGTAATAATATACTAAGCGTCTATAAGGTTTAGTAGCACTTAAAAGCATTTAAATTTTACTTAGAAGAGGTTCTTAGTAAGTCTATCTACTAGCATCTAGTCTATAGGTATATATAGTACCTTAAGGGTGCCCTTTATATATTCCTAGTAAAGCTATATATTTTAGATATTAATATACTATAGATAGGTTAATATTCTCTCTCCCTTTCTAACTACTCATTAGATAGTTTGCTAATTATTATAATAGACCTTTTAAATATCCCTAAGTTCTAGAGCGATATTATAGCATAGCCTCTAAAGTACTATAGTCTCTTTAGCTATATATTTAAGACTTAGGAGCTCTGCTTCTATTGTGGACGTTATTATAATCACTTAGCGGGCTGCTTTCTATTAAATTGCGCCTCTAAAGAGCATTATTACAAAGCCCTGGGAGGATCTGCGAGTCTTATTATTATTAGTAAAAGAGGTATCGCCAGCAATAAGCAGCAGAGTCTCCTTCCCATCACCCCTAGAGCTACTATAGCAAATCGCGAGGTAGCAAGTAGTATAGAGATATTGGATATATTGCCTCACTATAGTAAAGTGCTGCGCGCTTAGATTCGTGAGGAAGTGGGAAAGTTAGGCTATAGCGAAGGCTACATCTAGCTATACTATTATCGCAATATATAGGATACTTCTAATGAGCAACTAGTACTCCTTAACTTATGCGAATATAGCCTCGCCTTTATTTTTAGTAAGTTTAGCAAAAGGTAGCAGAGTAGTAGAGTAAATACTACTATAGAGTTTAAAGCGCTTAGCAATAGTGTAGATATACTAATTATAGACTAGATAAATCCTTTTAGCTACTTAGTTACGCATAACGCGCAGCCTGAGATACTATTTAATAGGGCCTAGTTTATAAATTTCATATAACTTCTTAATAGCCTTAATAAGCTCTTAAGCTTATTTCTTATAGTTGCAGTAAAAAAGAATAAAGAAATCATTAATATAGAATAGGATAAGGACTCTGCAATACTTATCTTGAAATAAGTAGGGCTCTTTATTATATAGAGAGAGCTTAAGCTTATGTAGGGTCGAAAAGCACTCCTTATACTATAGGAGGGGTGCGTCCTTGAGGCTATATAGGGCCTTATTAAGCTTAATGAGCTTCCCTTATTATTTAAAGCTATCTAGGAGGTAGTAAGTAACTAGCTCTCTCTTTAGGTTAATATTTATATTTAAGAAGGCATTTATAATGTTATACTATAGGATTTTATAGTTAAACTAGGCTATAATTACTATTACTACGCGCAAGCTTTGCGCTATAAGCGTGGCAGTATAAGTAGAACTAAGAGAGGAGGTATCTTATATATCTCCTCTCACGCAGATTCGCGCTTTATAGGAGTTAAGGCGATTACTATAGAATTTATAGGAGTATACCTACTTTAATAGTAGAGGGGTTAAATATACCTCAGCTTAGTTAATAATACGCTAGGTACCTATTATAGTGAGTTTAGTAATCTCCTTCTTTATAGCAGCTTAGAATATGCCTTATAGCGGCTCCTTAAGCTTGTTAACCTCAAAGTAGTTGCTTGGGGGCTTTATTAGGTCCTCTATAAAGTATATAGTCTTCTGCTTAGCGCTAGGGCGTATCTCTGAGTTATTCTGGAGGCGCGCAGAAACTATGGAGTAGAGAGTCTTATAGCTAAGAGTGCTTTTAGTAATAGCTTCCTATTAATTAGGTAGAAAGGTTGTAAAAAAGGCTTGCTAGTAGTTATTATCTAGTGAGCTTAAGCGATCTTCTAGATATATAGTTATAAGGGCTCTTAGATGTCTCTCTTAAGTGCTCTATTGAGTGGGGGGCCTATAGTCTTATTGTTAGTATGGATAATGGGTAAGTATTATTTTAGCTATTGAGGGGGAAGCTCTTCTAGTATTTAATAAGCTATGCTTGCTAGGCGCTTGGGTAGCTAGTTCCTAAGCGTTTGAAATAGGTGGCTAGGCTGCTTTAAGCATACCTGTGGCTACGGGGGGGGGAGACGTAATCGTTCTAATGCCTAATCCTATTCCCAGCATGCTATTAGGTTTAGGAGATTATTTAGGTATTAGCAACCCTCTCTATATATTAGCTAGTAGGCCTTATAGCTTTGTGGCAGTAGTGTGAGGCGCTTCTAGAAGGGAAGTAGCTAGTATAGAGAGCCTAAATAGCTCTCTAGGGGTATTATTTATCATAAGGTTACTAGTTGCTTTATTAAGCACCCCTAAGGTCTTAAGGACTATATTAGGTGATTTAATAGGTATTTTAACCTTATTAATGATTTCCTAAGCACTCCAGATGTCTAGGGCGTCTGCCTTATTATCTGGGGAGTAGAACTTTATCTTGTTGAAGTATATATTGCGTGTAATAATAACCTAGTTGAGCGTAGGAACCTAGATCCTATAGAGGTTATATATTTTAGGTATATATCCTATGAGGTATCTAAGATAGGCCCTGGAGTTAACCTTATAATAGCGTCTCCTAATGCTTCTCTCTCGTGCTCTCTCTAGCGGGTAAGCTCTATAGCTATAGGCGTAGAGCCCTCCCTAATATAGGCGAAGGTTCTAGTGCGTTAAAAGCGCGAGGTCTGGCTGCTACTATTAGAAGTATTATTAAAACCACTTAAGTTCCTTTTAAATGGGGCTTTACTAGTTATTTGCGGCGCGCGGGCTGATATTATATATGAATATAGATGCTCCCTAGGCCTCTGATATGAGGTAGATTAGTAGGTGAGCTCCTTTTAGTATAGCTAGGGCTTTTGGAATAACCTCGCCGCTTATGCGCTCACCTCCTCCTATAGGCTCCTTTATGTTTGCTAGTGGGAGTTCTATATTAATGCCTTATTCTGCTATCTATTATTTATAGCGCGTAAAGCCCAGGATAGCGATCACGGCGCGCTTGATATTGTGATAAATTTTGTAGATATTTAGGCCTCTTTATTTTGGCACCTAATATTTAAATATGAGGAGTGCTCTAAATACCTCATTATACTCTTTAGAGACTAAAGGGATCCCAAAGAGCTTTCTACTATACTTATTCTTAATTAGAAGTATCTAGGCATATAGTCTACTAAGCTTCTAGTAGTTAAAAAGATCCTATGCTATCCTATAGTAGGGCTGGGGGGCTTTGCCTTCTAATAAGCTGCGCGAGATAACCTGAGTGGCGTATGCTTGAGCGTAGTATTTATATTAGATACGTGAGGGGGCCTTGATTTATACCCCCCTGATGTTATAGACTAGGCGCTTGAGAGCGGCCTGACCTAGGTGTCTAGAGCGAAGATGCTAAATATGAGCGTTGTTAGTTCTTTTAGCCGCGCGGTTATATAATAGCCGCGCAGGCCTCTTATTATTAGATAGGGCTATAATACTAGTAGAGCTTATGGGGATCTTGGGATAAGGCGAGTAGGCAGAAGTAGGGTTATATTAGAAGAATACTAAGTTACTCTTTTAAATAAGCTGCTTAATATAGGTGGATTTACTAGGCTTCCCATGCTATAAAGTGTAGTTATAGCTACTATACTAGATGCTAGCCTTATAGAGGAGCGCCTTAGATATAATATTAGTATATATATTCTTAATAATAGTAACGTTATTTAATATTAGGGCGCTCTTCTAGCTTATAGTAGTATTCTTAATAGTATCTAGGATATACTAGGTGCCTCTGCTGAGGATAGGCATGCTGATGCTACTAACCTTAATCACCTCGTTATTTTGAGAGCAAATAAAGGACCTAGCTACTAGCTTCCTCTTATTATTAATAATATAAAGAGTACTATAGTTATTAAAGATAATGCTCTAAGAGAGGACGTGGGGGCCTTCAAAGAAGGTGAATATAGCTAAATAGGTTTCCGCTATTTCACCCTCATCTAGTAATAGGCTGCAATTAATAATACAGCAGGAGATATTGCTAGGTAGCTAGCCTCTAGAGTTAGAGCCGCTATATCTACTACGCTTAGCTTTACTGCTACGCCTACCTCAGTTAGAGGGGAGCTATCTAGTCCTTTGAGACTCCTTTATAATCTACCCCGCCTTCTAGAGACTAGTGTGGAGGTAGGCCTACTAAGGAGATATTACTATCTCCTATATGCGCTAGGCCTCATCCTTAGCTATCTTATAGTCCTTAGCCTATTCTATTAGAGTGATTATAAAGGCTTACTAGATATATAAGTAATTATATAGAGACTAGTAGTAGTAGCGCCTATAAGAATAGGCGGGCATCTTACTTAGTAAGCCTATAAAGAAGGAGGAGGTAGTAATAGGAGCGGACTTAGTTAGGTCCTAATTATTAGAGCAGCCCGCAAGAGTTATATATATGCCTAGAGCCTTATTATAGCTCCTGCTATAGCTTGGGGTATTAGCTAGTTTGCTATAGATCTTAATAGATAGAATAATACTAAGCTACTTAAGTATAAGACTTAGTATACTAATTTTATCTACTTATATAATAAGGTCTAGCTAATATTAGGCCTAAGTGGGAGTAATATAGTAGTAAATAGCTTTAAGAAATAGGTACTTACTATAACTCCCCTATACCTCGGGGATTTACTAACTTTTAGTAAGACTATAGAGATAGTACTACTCCTTAAACTACTTAGATAGCCTTATTATATACTTAGCATACTTTAGAATCTCCTTATAATTATAGCGTACCTATTTCTTAATACCCTTATTAGAGCAGCCTAGGTACTACTTAAGATAGTAAATAAGGTTCTAAAGGTTTAGCTAAAACTTATTTAAGGTATTTAGCTTAATCCCCACGCTCTTAAGGTAGGTTAAATTAACTATTAAAAAAATAACTCCCTAAAGGGCTTAGTATAATATAACCTATGAGGCGAGGATTATGCTATTAGTAGAGTAGAATTTAAGAGCGTCGCTCTACTCCTCTCAGATATTAGCCCATATTATGGGGCCTAGCGGAGTTAGCCTTATAAGCGCCCCACCTCCTAGAGTAGTAGTGAGGGGGGCCTTTTGAGAGCTCTCCTGAAGTTATTAAAAGGGAGAGGGCTTAATATTATTATAGCTCTCTATAGTTAGAATTATCTAAGAGCCTCCTTTAGTAGTAGAGGTAGTAGAAGCTTTACTAGATGCCTCATACTTAGTGAGGTCTACTTAGTACTAAGCCTGAAGGTACGCCTCGCGCTTAGTAATAAACTCCTAAATAGTTAGAGTATACTTAAGAGCATCTGAGGGCTTGCTGGAGTCTGGTCTATTAGGATTAATAAACTTCCAGATGCCTTCAGACTACGTGGAGGTATGCAGGTTCAGATACTAGCGAGGCCAGTCGGCTGGGCTTTAGAGCTTTGCCTCTATAGAGAAGGTAGATATAGCGAGAGTATTGTGGGGTTTATAAAATAGCGGGAGGTTTAGAAAGGTTATCGAATGAAGATATGGAGAATTGGTTAAGAGAGGTTAAAAGGTTTTTTGGGAGAAAAGCCGCTCACCCTTCCCTGGGCTTAGAGAGGTTAAAAGGGGTATTTATAAGCAGAGGAGCTGGGCTCATAACTGTGGCGAATAGGATGAGGCATAAAAGTGGATCCACAATTGCAGCATTGCAATTGCGACCTATATACCACGACATTACTACTTCACTACTTTATTTATTTTTTCTTTTTACTCTTTATAAGCCCTTATTACTTTTTACTAATTTGCTGCTATTCTTCTTAATATAATAATATCTGCTAATTGCCTCTCTAATATCCCCACTAGCGCTACTGCCCCTTCCTAGAAAGCTGCTAGTACCTTCCCTACTGCTGCTAATCCCGCTAGCCCCAATGGATCTAAGCGCTTTAACCCTATCTCCCCCCACCCTAATAATAGCGATATAGATATAGATAACTCTGCTAATGAGGTTGTTAGCCCCAGCATCACCCCCTCTAAGTATCCCTCTAAGCCTTTAGCTAAGAATAATAATCTCCTTAATAACCCAACTAAAGAGGAGGATGAGGATAATAAAGAGGATAATAATAATAACGATATGCCTACTATCCCTAGCAACCCCGCTGCTAAGCGCCGCCCTAAGGGACCTATTACCCGCGCTACTGCTGATAATACTACTATTGCCCTCTTTATATAATTCCCTAATAACGCCCTTTAGACTGAGGTCTTCTCCTTCCTTAGGGAGATCTTTAGCAAGAAGCGCATAATTACTAATATCTCCTCTAACCTAGCGGTCCGCTACGTCTAAGGCACCTGCAAATACGCTCTGACTGCTATGCTAAGCGGTTTTGCGTATAGCTACTTGCTTCTTTCCCGCGCGTCTATACTTATAGTGTTTATCTCCTGTTATCCCAGTACCTTTAATACTAAGATTGCTAGTAGTCTTATTACACTTAACTGCGCCGACCTGATATCGCCTACTATAGTTATTAGCCTCTAGAGCATCTATATGATTGATAACGCCGCCCGTGCCGCTACTAGCAAGGCCCGCAAGACTACTAATAACGTTACTGCTACTGCTAAGCGCACTAATACCTAGGTTGCTGCTCTTACTACTAGCTTTTGTAATAAGCTTATTCCGCGCGTCTCTACCCTTAAGGCTAGTATTAAGACCCTTAGCGCTATAGGTTGGGATAACTTTACTAACTACCTCACTAATATTAAGAACAGTATAGTTATTAAGTAGGTCTTAGGTAATAAGATTATTTAGGCTACTACTAAGGTTAATAAGGAGGTTGAAGCCTTTTGCTTTGAGGTTACTTCCCTCTGCGCTCTTATCGGCAGGGTCCCTAAGATTAATTCCCCAACCCCTGCCCGCGCTACCCCTAAGACTACTACGCTAAGTAAGAAGCGTAAGGCTAATAACGTTAGCGATATTTTTAGTTAAATTACCTATACTACGGCCTTATTTCGCAGAGGATGGGATATAGTTGCTATTAGGACGATAGCTTTTTCTATTTGGGGGCAGATATTACTATATAAATAGTGCGCAGTCACTATTATATATTATAACATATAGTTACTACTATATGACATACTACTACTATTATATAGCGTCTGCTATCTATAAATAAGACTAGTAGCATAGGATATAATAATATAAGACTTTTACTCCTTTTATATAAAGACCTATCTTTCGTTGTTTCACTGCATATCGTTCCTGTTCACTGCTATTCGTAAACGTCTTGTTACCCCCTCAGTACTGCTACAGGCGTACTGAGAAGACGCTGACATCTATAGGATCTAGGTTCCTATGCTTAACTAGGTTATTGTCATATATAATATACGCTTTAATGAGACGAAATTCTACTCTCTAGATAATAAGGCAGACGCCCTGGACGTCTGGAGCGCTTAGGAGATGATTAATAAGGTTAAAATACCTATTAAATTGACTAATGCGGTCCTTAAGACCTTAGGGGTACTTAATAAAGCTACTAGTAACTTTATAATAAATAATACCCCTAGAGAGCTATTTAGGCTCTCTATATTAGCTGCTTCCCTCTATTTGGAAGCGCCTTATACTGCTGCTATAATAAAGCCCTAAGGCTTACTAGCTAATATATAGAGAGGGTTACTAATATCTAAATAATCTCTTAAATCTAATAGTATGCTAGGAATAGGATTAGGTATTAGGATAATTATATCTCTCTCCCCTATAGCTATAATTATACTTAAAGCAGCTTAGCTATCTATTTTAAATACTTAGGAACTAGCTACTAGAGCCGGGCAGTAAATAGATCAGCTATCTTGTTTTCTTTAGTTAGCACTCTGATTCCCCTATAAATAGGGGCCTATTCTACTTCCTATCCTCACAGAATTGTTGAACTTTTTACCTTCTTTTTTAATAGATATCTTCCTTTACACGCGCGCACTATAATTATATCTATATCTATCTTTTGTTCTATTCTATTCTAAGGGTATTATATTGTATTACTTCAATAAGGTATATTATCTGCTTCCGCGATATTCCAGAGATATCTTATTACCTAAGAGGGCTCTAATTAGGAGTCCCTTAGCTCTATATAAGTTTCCCTCACTCTGAGGACTATTTGGCAGTAAGTCGCCCTTGCTAGCGTAGTACTAAGGGCGCGCCACTCTATTCAGGGGTTTTATATTAGTTTCAGTAGCTATTCTTAGCTGCCTGCTTATATATATCCTCTACATCATTCTAATAGTGCCTCGTAAGTAAATTCAATACCTAATCTCCTTATTATATAAGGTAGTTATCGCAATAACCCCGTAACCCATAGAGTGGCAGGATAGGCACTCTGCGAGATACGATATCGTACGTACGTGCGTACGTCACGTGACCGTATTCGCAGGCCCAATATGGCATAATACCACTGTCCACGTAGCTATTTATATCTTAGACACTTACACACACACTCGCACTACAGAATAGTTTTAATACGAACAATACGTATTAGGGCTACGCGCGCGTACTCGTGTGAAACCAACACTAATCAGTGGTGAACTTCACTGTTACACTACTTCGGCTATGCTATAGTACCGTAGATCAGCAAGGTCACCACTTGAAGAGACGAAAGCTCTACTGGTCTATAATCGATTTATATATTGAATCCATTTAATAATTATAACTAGTAGCCCTTTTATACTACCCAGATCAATCGACAGACTATAAGCAGTTAGATATATAGGCTAACTACTTTAGAGAACTCAATTTAATCCTTGCGTCCGTTACGCAACTCTCACTATTATTATTAATATCACTACTACGAGACCCTAAAGTAGGAAGATAACTATAAAAGAGGTCTACTAATACCCTAATAGTTAACCTTCACGTAATAATTAACTCTCCCGAGACCCTCATATTACAAAAAGAAGAGCATATTAATTTAACCCGGAGATATAAGTTAGAGTAAAACAAGACGACTCAAGCCTCAAATAACATATTATTTAACTATACAACATAATACCTAGCTAGTAGAGACATTAAATAACAACAAAATAATATCAACTTATGTATATTATAAGCCTCTACTTTACATAAGGGCTACCTATTATTACTAATACCTCCCATTAATATCTATCGCTAAGGGCGAGAAGAGCTAGAATCACTAGAAGAAATAGCATATAACTACCTAATTAATCTTTTAAATCATTAACTACACCTCATTTATATATAATAGTAACTCTAGAGCCCTCAATACTAATACCCTCACTACTACTTAAATAGCTATAAATAAGCACTCCTAAGGGGTCTTCAGTAATATCAATATTGCTAATACCGCTAGGCTAATAGCCAATCAAGCTTATCACAGAACTACTAATACTAGCAAAGACCAAGGCCCTAGTAGATGAGGAGGACTAGGGCTAAGATATCAGATTTAATGTAAATACTATAATAAAGCAAGTAACTACTAAGATCCTATACTATATTGAGACCTATAAGTATAATAAACTCTTCAGCAAAGACCTATAGATAGAGTTCATAGTGGACTTTATAGGCCTACCCATTAAGGTTTTCCAGAAAGCGAGCCTAGTAACTATAAGGAAGATTCGCTAGTATCTAACAGATAATAGTATTTATATTATCTAGGATAGATCAAGTATTATAATCTATATATATAATATTATAAATATAGATAACTTCTACTTCTAGACCGCTGGGGAAATAAATAAGCAGATTAAAAGGAGTCCTATATTCACAAACCCCTAGAATAGAGAAGAGTTTAATAGGGATATCACTAACTTCTAGAACAACAATATCACAATACCAATAAGAGCATTAGCTGCAGCTACTAGCCCAGCCCTACCAACAAGTTAGCCCGTTGCAGAAGAACCGCGAGAGGTCGCAGAAGGGCCACAAGAGGACCGCCAAAAGCTGAAAGAAAACAGCAACCCATCATCGCACTAAATCGCAGACCTAGCAAAGATATACACCAATAAGATAAAGTATAGCAGCAAAAGTATAGATATTCTTAAACTAAAACTATAGATTTTTTAAGATACTTATAAAAGAATAGGTATTATAAAGGACTAAACCCCAGCAGCCTTTCTGAAAATACTTAAGAAAATGGCGCTAAAATACTACTATAAGAGCCTTTACTACCTATAGCCTTATCTAAATAGCACCTAAATCGTCAATAAGCTTAAGGGACGCTTTAAAACTGAAGAATCTACCTAAGCCTATCTTATAATATAGCATAATATAACCCTCATCTCAATTATAACGGACTATCCCTCAAAGTCTAAATTAGAAGCCTTAGATACCCTAATTGATACCCTCATATCAACTTAGCTACCGCTTAGTAAAGCCTACTAGAGCAACGAGATACTATACAATTAACTCCTTTAAGGCTACTAAGGGATTAAGGAGTATAAAAAGGCTACTATAAACCTATTAAAAACCTTTAAAGGCCTCTACAAATAGCTTAAAGTTGCTATTAGTAACGTAATTATATTTATAAATAGCTAAGCGCCACCACAGAGCCAATATCACGCCAAATAATACTAGATAGACCGCAAATATAATAGCAAGAGTTAAAATAGCAGATTCAGAAGGCCTAAGCCACAGAGAGACAATAAAAACAGCTTAAAACAATAGCAACAGGATATAAAAATACCAAAGAACCTAAATATTATTCGACTTAATATATGCAGAAGGAGAAGGAGGAGGCATATTTATAATAGCAAAATAACCTATAAACCCTCAATAAGTCAAAAGCAGCCTACTAGTAGTTCCTAACCTACTATGAGGGGGCTATAAAAGGACTAAGTAATAATTTAGCAGCAAATAATAATAAGAATAAGGAGATTAAAATATATTTCTAATCACTTAGTAAGGGCAGGGACTATTACAATAATAGCAACTCCAAAGACGAATAGTATAACATATTCTTTACCTAATTTGCAGACCCAAACTATGGCTAGGGCACTAATTTAGTCCCTACTATAGATGAGAAGACTATGTTGAGGCTATTACTTAATTAAGCAGCTTACTACGCTATTACGTATTTAGATCTATTTGAAGAATTAGCTAAGCCTATACCTATTAAATTATTTACGCTTGAAGGAAAATACTCTTTAGAGACCTTCTAAGGCATCATCCCTAATACAGGAGCAGCAGGAGTTTTAATAGCTAGCAAGAGCTAATTTAAAGCACTTAAGATGATTATACCTAATATTATAATTAACCCTATAATAATAAAAGGGGCAAGCGTAAGGTTTAGGCTAGGAGGGGCTATTAGCTCAATAGGAATAATAACTATCCCTACGCTATTTAGGGATATAATCTTCTATATAGTATCTATAAATACCCCCTTCTTGCTCTATCTAGTAGATATAGATAAATTAGATATACGCTTTAATAACCTTTAAAACTACTTATAATAGAGTAACCTTATTATACCTATTATATATAAATAGGGTTACCTATAGCTATTACTAGAGATAGAGAAGGTTTCAGCCTATAATAACCTCATAGAGACTAAATTATAAAGGCTCTATTAATATTTTAGCTACCTATTAGTCTACTAACTTCATAAAGTCTTTTAGTGAGCTAGTTACTAAGTTAAACTACGCCTACTTAAATATCTCACGAAGTTTTATAAATGCTACTAACTTAACGCAGGGGCGCTAAATTAATTCAGATTTATAATTAGAAATAACTATAAATTTAATTATACTATAGTTACTAATATTATCTACCTTAAAGAGCGCCTAGTACTCCATATTATTAATACTACAACTATATTTAATATAGAAAAATTCCTAAAGGATTTATCTATAATTATAATACTTAACGCCTTTAAACAATACTAGATCTATATCTACCTCAGGCCGCTAGATATTGCTATTACTAATACTAGTATTAACTTCACATCATTAGAGTAGCAAAGTGCCCTTTAGGCGCTTTTAATAACTACTACTAAAGTACTAGTTAAGGCCTATAACTCTATTAATAAAGTTAAGTAATATTATATAATATCATAGAGGGCATATATAATTATCTATAAAGACCTACCTAACATAAACCGTAAGATTATCCTTTAAATAGCTATTAAGGCTATTAATAATACTATAGGGCCTAATAGCCTAGTGTCCACACTACTTATTTTCAGCGCCTACCCCCAAATTAACAACAATTCGCCCCTATCTCTAGACCTCTAGTAAAGGGCCGCCGCTATATAGAGGGCAATAGAGAACCTCCAGAAGTACTAGGCCTCCCAATAGGTTACTAACGCCCTCGCCGCCCATAATAGCCTAAATATAGCGCTAATCCTTTAGCTACTACTACTATCCCTCATCTGGGTCTACTATAAAAAGAAGGGCTAGTAAGGGCTATACTAACTTCTCGCTATTAATAGCGAGACCTATACTCTCAACCTCCCCCGCAGGCCCCAGATATTCCAATTAATAGCTATCCGCCTATAGCACTAGGCTAATGAGGCTATGCCGCCTCCCCTAGGCCTAAATACTAAATAGATAATAGGGCTAAATAATAATAGAGGTCCCAATATGCCGTCGCTAGAAAGATTCACAGACCCAATCCCGCGCTGCTGAGGCCGCCCACGCAAAGAAGAACAAGTCTAAGAAATATTGCCAGCAGGCCTAACACATAGAAGTATATAAGTAGCGGACAAAAGAGCAGAATAGAGACCCGCAATAGCTATTTTTATAGCTACTACTACCTAAATACTTACTAATAAAATTAGTAATACTATAACGTTTTTAACTATAAGGGAGCAAATAGATTATAACCTCGCTATATAACTATATAAAGACGGGATTATTAGAACACCTAGAGACCCTTTTTAGCCTTATTAACTATAGAGATAACCACACTTCAAAAGCATAGTATATTTAAAATTATTCTATATAACGCCACAACCTATAGCTAATATTATATCTTTAAATCATATATAGTCCACAAGGTAAAAAGTAAGAGCACTAATTAGCCCTATAAGAAGTTAAGGCTTATTATTCAGAGCTATAATAATAACAAAAAAGCCTCTATACTTACCCAGTTACCCACAATACAGCAAGCTAGCTAGCAACTCCTTCTTACTATCGCCCTATTACTTATAAAGAGGGCTATATACTATAGCTCCACAATATCACATAAGTATATATCTAATTGCAAACGGAGCTCAATAGGTCAATTTTCATAGACCTCCTAAAGGAAATTCATAATAAATACCCTAAAAGCCGCATTATAAGGATTATTAAACCGCTATATAGTATTGCAGAGGCTAGCACCTATTAGTAGGCTATATATAGCAACTACTATAAGAATAATCTCAAGATAAACTAATTATCTTTTAACTTATGCCTATTAATCTCTTTAATAGCTAAAAATAGCTATTTTAGTATTATTAGTATATAAACTAATAATACTATTAGACTATCTATACTAAAGTTCTCCTAATAAAGAAGATATAGAGCTCAAAAAGGTTAACTTTACTACTAAAGTAAAATAGCAAATTAACTATAAGTCCCCACAAATATTTAATAGTAGTATCATTACTTTAAGTAAGGATAGCAGTCTTACTCTTCACCAAAAGGGGTAAGGGTCTAAAATCAAGCTAATTAATATAAAGGTATCCCCAAATAAATAAAAATAATAATATATTTAGTAAAGGGCAAGAGGGGCGTATATCGCCTCTATCTGCCAACCCGAGGCCTATTTTAACTTATCCGCTACAGCCCAGCGTCAAGATCCCACTATAGAGAATAAAAAAGCCCTTAACTAGGCTATAGCTAATAATAACAATACCTTCATAATAACTAGAAACATTATCTACTTCAGTTCAACAAAGTTCAAAAGAGTTACATAAAGTATTCTAGCCTCTGAGGTCTATAGTATAGTAGCTAGCGCAGATTTAGCCTATACTATCGCCACCACGCTACAAAAGATCACTATATACTTAAAGAAGCCTACTATCCCTACTATTATTTATACTAACTTATATTCACTATACGAGTGCCTTATAAAGCTCAGCACTACAAAGGAGAAGCGCCTCATAATAGATATAATAGCACTTCATCAGTTATACAGGCAATAAGAGATATATAAAGTAAAGTAGATAAATAGAGATAATAACCTAGCCGATACCTTCACTAAAGGAAGCCCAAATCTATCTCTCAAGCGATTTATCAACAACAATACGGCGACGATTCGAATAGAAGGATAGGTAACAAGACAAGAGAAGGGCCACAAGAGCAACAATATCCCTCCCAACATAAAGGGCAATAACTACGCCGTCCAAAATAACGATACAGGTATAGAGGGAGGCCTTTGAGGGCTATAATAGCTATTAAGGGTAGCGACGAAGGCATAGAGGAAGGCCTTGCGAAGGATTTGGTTTATATCGTTTTGGGATCTGCGAATAACTTCGTTTATATTGTTTTATATGGGTTACGGCGCGCCTGGCCTCAAAAGAAAAGACTGCCAGTGTCGCAATGACCCCGTATCTCATAGAGTGGCAGGATGGGCACTCTGCGAGATACGATATCATACGTACGTGCGTACATCACGTGACCAAATTCGCAGGCCCAATATAGCACAACACCACTACCCACATAGCCATTTATATCTTAGACACTTACACACACACTCACACTACAGAATAGCTTCAATACGAACAATACATATTAGGGCTACGCGCGCGTACTGTCACCCACCCCGTGTGAAACCAACAGTAGTACCTTACTTAGACTCTTTTATAGTCTATTTAAATAATACTTAATAAGACTGATAATTCCACACAGACCCTCTATGATTTATTTAGATAATGCTTAATGAGACTAATAATCCCGCGCAGACCCCTTTTATAATCTATTTAGATAATACTTAATAAGACTAATAATCCCGCGCAGACCCCTTTTATAGTCTATTTAGATAATGCTTCATGAGACTAATAATCCCGCGCAGGCTAGATCTATATAGGTATCGCAAATACCCCTAACCTTTAAGTATAAACTCAATATCTTCCTTTTCTTAGCAACTTTTAGTAACCTCTCAATAATACTACTCTACTCCTAGAGATATCTACTAGAAATATAGTAAAGCGAAGCCTATTTCAATCTTAAGTCTAGTATAAATAGGGCTAATTAGAGAAAGTAATAGAAGAGAAGTAGAGTATAATAAGGTTTCTCTTAATTAGGGACTTCCTTTTAATTATGCTTCCTCTAGCGCTAAGTAGATTAAATAGTATACTAACTTTAGGTTAAGCGGGCTATCTTTTTAGAAGAGGAAGCTATATTTAGGAAGGTTTAGTAGCTATCGAATTTGTTTATTTTCTCTTTCTTTTCTTTTTTCTTTTAATCTACTACCTAGAAATATAAATTACTATTCTTTAAGTCTATTTAAAATAATAATAGAGATAATTAGAGCTAGGTAGCGCTTTAAAATATATATTTATCATAATCGTTAAGTCTATTTAGGATTATAATAGAGATAATTAGGCTATTTTCGTTTTTCTATTAAAGCTTAGGCTCTATTTTCTTTTCTTTCCTTTCTCTTTTATTTTGTTACCTAGAAGTATAGATTACTATCCTTAGAGTCTATTTAGAATAGCAATAGGGATAATTAGAGCCGGGCAGCAAATAGATCAGCTATCTTATTTTCTTTAGTTAGCACTCTAATCCCCCTATAAATAGGGGCCTATCCTTCTTCCTACCCTCACAGAATTATCAAACTTTTTACCTTCTTTTTAAATAGATATCTTCCTTCACACGCGCGCACTATAATTATATCTATATCTATCTTTTATTCTATTCTATTCTAAAGGTATTATATTACTTTAATAAGGTATATTATCTACTTCCGTAATATTCTAGGGATATCTTATTACCTAAGAGGGCTCTAATTAGGAGTCCCTTACCTCTATATAAGTTTCCCTCACTCTGAGGACTATTTAGTAGTAAGTCGCCCTTACTAGTATAATACTAAGAGCGCGCGACTCTATTCAGGGGTTTTATATCAGTTTTAGTAGCTATTCTTAGCTACCTACTTATATATATCCTCTATATTATTCTAATAATACCTTATAAGTAAATTAAATACTTAATCTCCTTATTATATAAGGTAGTACCTTACTTCAACCCTTTTATAATCTATTTAAATAATACTTAATAAAACTAATAACTTCCCGCAGACCCTTTATAATGTATTTAGATAATACTTAATAAGACTAATAATCCTGTGCAGACCTCTTTTATAATCTATTTAAATAATACTTAATAAGACTAATAATTCCGCGCAAACCCCTTTTATAGTCTATTCAGATAATACTTAATAAGACTAATAATCCCGCGCAGGCTAGATCTACGTGGGCATTATAAATACCCCTAACTTTTAAGCGCAAACTCAATATCTTCCTTTTCTTAGTAACTTTTAGTAACCTCTTAATAATACTACGGTACCCCTAGAGATATCTACTAGAAATATAGTAAAGTAAAACCTATTTTAATCTAAAGTTTAATATAGGTAGAGCTAATTAGAGAAAGCAATAGAGAAGAAGTAGAGCGCAATAAGGTTTCCCTTAATTAGGGACTTCCTTTTAATTACGCTTCCTCTAGCGCTAAATAGATTAAATAGTATACTAACTTTAGGTTAAGCAGGCTATCTTTCTAGAAGAGGAAGCTATATTTAGAAAGGTTTAGTAGTTATCGAATTTGTTTATTTTCTCTTTCTTTTCTTTTTTCTTCTAATCTACTACCTAGAAGTATAAATTACTATTCTTTAAGTCTATTTAGGATAGCAATAGAGATAATTAGAGCTAGGCAGCGCTTTAGAATATATACTTATTGCAATCCTTAAGTCCATTCAAGGTTGCAATAGGAATAATTAAGCTATTTTCATTTTTTATTAAAGCTTAAGCTCTATTTCTTTTCTTTCCTTTCTCTTTTATTTTACTACCCGGAAGTATAGATTACTATCCTTAGAGTCTATTTAGAATAGCAATAGGGACAATTAGAGCCGAGCAGCAAACAGATCAGCTATCTTATTTTCTTTAGTTAGTACTCTAATCCCCCTATAAATAGGGGCTTATTCTTCTTCCTATCCTCATAGAATTATTGAACTTTCTACTTTCTTTTTCAATAGACATCTTCCTTCACATGCGCGCACTATAATTATATCTATATCTATCTTTTATTCTATTCTATTCTAAGGGTATTATATCACTTCAATAAGGCATATCATCTAATTCCACAATATTCCAGGGATATCTCATTACCTAAGGGGGCTCTAATTAGAAGTCCCTTAGCCCTACATAAGTTTCCCTCACTCCGAGGACCATTTAGCAGTAAGTCGCCCTTGCTAGCGTAGTATCAAGGGCGCGCGACTCTATTTAGGAGTTTTATGTTAGTTTTAGTAGCTATTCTTAGCTGCCTGCTTATATATATCCTCTGCGTCGTTCTACTACCTAAGCGCCTAGTAAGTATAGCTTAATAAATACTAGAAGAGCTTTTTCCTTGATAGCTGAAATAGTACTTACTTATTATCTATACTAATAATAAGACTATAGGCCCCCCACTAGATAGAGCACTTGAGAGAGATATCTAAGAGTCCTTATAACTATATATCTAGATAATAGCTTAAGCTTACTAGATAATAACTACTAGTAAGCCTTTTTTATAACCTTTCTGCCTAATTAATAGGAAGCTATTACTAAAAGCACTTTTGGCTATAAGACTCTCTACTCCACAGTTTCTGCGCGCCTCTAGAATAACTTAGAGATGCGCTCTAGCACTAAGCAGAAGACTATATACTTTATAGAAGACCTCATAAAACCTCTAAATAACTACTTTGAGGTTAGTAAGCTTAAGAAGCTACTATGAGGTATATTCTAAGCTGCTATAAAGAAGGAGATTACTAAACTTACTATAATAGGGACCTAGCATTTTATTAACTAGGCTGAAGTATACTTAATGCCTCTACTTATAAAATAGGTATACTTCTATAAATTTTATAGTAATTACCTTAACTCCTGTAAAGCGTATATCTATATGAGAGGAGATATATAAGATACCTCCTCTCTTAATTCTACTTATACTACTACGCTTGCGGCGCAAAGCCTGCGCGTAGTAATAGCAATTATAGCCTAGTATAACTATAACATCTTATAATTAATATCATAAATATCTTTCTAAATATAGATATTACCTTAGAGGGAGAGCTAGTTACTGACTACCTCTTAAATAGCTTTAAATAGTGCGGGAAGCTTATTGAGCTTAATAAGGCCCTATATAGCCTTAAGGACGCACCTCTCCTATAGTATAAGGAGTTCTCTTTAACTCTATATTAGCTTAGGCTCTCTCTATATAAGAGCCCTGCCTATTTTAAGATAAGTATTATATAGTCCTTATCCTCTTCTATATTAATGGCTTTCTTATTCTCTTTTACTATAATTATAAGAAATAAGCTTATAAGCTTATTAAGGCTATTAAGAAGTTATATAAAATTAATAAACTAAGCTGTATTAAATAGTATCTCAGGCTATATATTATATATAACTAAGCTACTAAAAGAATTTATCTAGTCTATAATTAGTATATGCATACTATTACTAAGCGCTTTAAATCTATAGTAGTATTTACTCCACTACTCTACTACTTTTTACTAAATTTAGTAAAAATAAAGCCGAGGCTATATATATATAAGTTAAGGAGTACTAGTTACTTATTAGGAGTATTCTATATATTATAATAATAGTATAGCTAGATGTAGCCTTTGCTATAGCCTAACTTTCTAGCTTTTTTATAAATTCCAGCGCGCAGCACTTTGCTATAGTGAGATAGTATATCTATTATCTCTATGCTACTTACTACCTTGTAATATACTATAGTAGCTCTGGGGGTCATAGAAAGAAACCTCCACTACTTATTACTAGTAATACCTCTTTTACTAATAATAACGAGACTTATAGATCCTCTTAGGGTTTTATAATAATACTCTTTAGAGGCGTAATTTAATAGAAAGTAGCTTGCTAAGTAATTATATAATAACGTCTATAATAGAAGTAGAGCTCCTAAGCCTTAAATATATAGCTAAAGAAACTATAGTACTTTAGAGGCTATACTATAATATTGCTCTAGAACTTAGGGATATATAGAAGGTTAATTATAATAATTAGTAAACTATCTAACTAGTAGTTAGAGAGAAAGAGAAAATATTAATCTATTTATAGTATATTGAAATCTAAAATATATAGCTTTATTAAGAGTATATAAAGAGCACCTTTAAGGTACTATATATATCTATAGACTAGATACTAGTAGATAGACTTATTAAGACCCTCTCCTAGGCAAAATTTAAATACTTCTAAGTATTACTAAACCTAGTAGATACTTAGTATATTATTACCTAGATAGAAAAGAAGGTCTAAAGGGTAGAGACAAGCTCTACTTAGCTTAAAGTCTAGTAGATATTATCTATAGGGCTATCCCCTCTATAAAGTAAATCTTATAGGTATACTAGCTTGCTACTTACCTCCTAAATACTAAAAGTAAAGGGTATTCATACCTATAGGTATATCTTTAACAATAAGAGCTCTCCTCCATATAAATAGCTATAATAAGGCGGTAAATTAGGGGGTTAGTAGCGCTAGTAAGTATATTAAAGATAGCTAAAAGGCTTACTAAATAAGTATACGCGCTAGTAATAATACCACTAGGCAGTATAATAGAGACCTATTAAAAAGAGCTACTAAAAGGCGACTCTTTAATAATAGGCTTAGGTTATATAACGCTCATTCTCCCTCTTGCACTCTTCATTGCCGCTGCACAGGCTCAGTTGATCCTTGGCGCGATTCTTCTCTTCGAGTTCACTGTCGAGGTTCTTGAGGCCGAGGCCGTCGTCGCTACCATCGACGTCTCCATCGACGCAACTCTCACCGGCGCTGAAGGCGCCGCGACCGCCGAGATCGAGGGCCTCATCAGTGAAACTTCTACCGTTGTCTCGCGCCCGAGCGTGGCGCTTGAAGAACTCCCGGGCGACGCGAAACTCTCTGGCCTCGGTCGCGTTGCGACCGAGGGCCGTGGCTTTGTCCAGGGACCCTTCACTTACCAACAGCCTTCTCTCGGCGTCGGAGCGGGCCGCGCCGGGAAAGCGCAACCGCAGGTTTCCTGGTGGTTTGGCGCTCACACCAACGCCCTTCGCTCCGGAGGAACCACCAGAATCAAATTCAGCAACCCTTCCCTCAGCACCATTCGTCTCACCAACCCCGGCGGAATTGGCACCAGTGTGCGCTTCAGGGGTCAACCCATCACCAGGCTTCTTTCTGATAGCTAAGTAAAGAATCATGGAGCGAAATTCAGTTTGGCCTTCTCGGCTGGTCGGACCACTATATTTAATTAATCTCTTCTGAGATAAATAATCAAAACTTTGGTTCAGCTTGCTTCGTTATTTGCTGGAAATGTCGACTTTCACGGTATGGGGTCAAAATGGCAGTTTAATAAGTGTGTAATTGTCTGAAATATCGAAGTAAAGATCCCTGCGGAATTTGACAAATTGGTGCGAACATATGTGATGATGTATTATTATGCAACAAGTTGCACCGTACACCAACAGTTGTTCAGCTCATCTCAATAACTAGACTTAGATTACCACCGTCTACAAATGTCTAGTTAATAGCCCTCATAGTCATCTCAACAACTGCAAAAGTACCAGCGCTAACCGGCATAGCTCTCAGCAGCGTCGGCACGATACCCCTCCAGAAACCCCTCAGCCCCTCGCCACGATACGTCTGCGCAAAGCAGTCCCGCATAGTCTTGTACCTCTGATCCTTGCCGAAACCGTCCGTCTGCATCTTGCTCTTGACGACGTCAAACGGATAACTGCCCAACCACAGCGCCTCGCCGGCCAGACCACCGTACCACGCGACCTTGTAACTCGGGATCTCCTTGCGATCGACCTTGTTCCGCGCCGCGTCCGCATTCATCATCCACTCGAACGCGAGGAACCAGACGCCGTACGCCTGGGCCTCGCGCCAGATCGTCACCGCCTCGCCGCGGTACAGGCCCTTGAGCACGCCGCCGTGCGACGACAGCTTCTTCACGCAGTCCAGGGGCCCCGAGTACAGTCTCGCGGCGCCGTGTGGCTGGGTCTGCAGGCGGATGCGCACGTGCTCGATGGGTCCCGAGATGACCGAGTTCGCGACGCCCGCGAAGGCGCCGGCGGCGTAGTACTGGCCGTAGCTGAGGGCCGGGTTGCCGACCTTGGAGGCGTTGGAGGCCTCGAAGTAGCGGCGGGCCTGGTGGAAGGCGCCGAACTGGATGGAGACGCAAGCGCCGATGCCGAGGAGCGGGGTGAGGGTGCCCTTGTAGAAGGCGAGGGGGCCTTCGTTCTTGTAGATCTGGGTTGCGGCATCGACGGCTGTTGTTGCGGTTGTGGAGGTCTGAAGGCGTACTTTGACAATGTCGAAGGGTTGGCCTGTAAGTTTTCTTAGCATTTATAGCTTCTCAGATTACCAGTTATCATGATCATTGAACGTGCAGTGGATATGAGAACCACTTCATGGCTCAGAACTCATTATTGGTTTTGCGGGGTGAAAAGTGAGTTGATCGTGTGAGTTGAGCGTGAGCTCGGGTACGATTCCGAGGTCGGCTCGTTGCCGAGCTCCAACGGAGAACTTTCCCATTCTTCTGATGAACAGCGACGATAAGGTGCAAACAGGACAAGTTGCAGTCTACTCACCCAAGAGGACTTGAGCAATTCCACCCGCGGCGCCAGCGAAAAGATCCTTGGCCGTCTGCAGCGCTCCGCCGCCCACGATCTCGGGATCAACAGCTGCGTCCGCCATCTCGAACTCGGTTCAGATAAACCCCACGGCCGCCGCTAATCGGAGCCTCCCTTCGGCTGCTCTTTACGAGGACTCTTGAAGTTTGGGAGTCGTAGATCGAACCTGATCGATCTAGGAATGCGAAGGGGGTGAGAGACAGGCCCAATTGACCGCGAAAGATGAAGGGGTTGTAGGTGCGTTAGAGGTGTGGTTGAGAGGACCCTTAAGCCTGCCAGCTTAAGGTTTAGGTGAGATTTATTTATCAGCTGCAGTCGTTCCCCAGCTGGCTGGTGCGGGGACTGCACGAGCGAATGGCGTGCTTCGGTTGGGCTCATTGTGGCACTCGGTTTGATGAGTCAGCCCACCCTACTGTACTTGTTTAGCCTTCATGTCGGCGTGGCTTTCCATATTCTTGAGTGATGAGTTGTTCAACAAGTAGCGCCAATATCAACTCGCTTGTGTTCAGTTTAAAGACGAACTGTTTGTCCGCAGTGACGGATATCTCATTTGACTTTTGTCTAATCATGATTCGGTCATTATCTTTCTGCTTGAAATGCATGTATATGGTTGTTTCTCATGCCAAAATCACCGCCAAACTAATACCGCCTGATGCCCTTCTTCTCCCCATCTGCCGCTTCCTGTGCCTGCGCATTGATCTGAATAGCCTCTTTGAGCTTGGTAATAACCTCGGGCTGGTTGCTAAACGCACGCAGCAGCACTTCCTCGAGCTCCTTTTCGACCTTTCCAATCGGCTTGGCTCCCGGCTTCCGGTCTTTAGCATCGTTCATCAGCTTGCCCCAGCGCTGTGTAAATGCAACGATCGACTGCCTCAGCAACTCATCCAACTGCTCGCTCATATCCTCGACCGTCAACGTCTTGGACGTGACGGAGGGCTGCTGCTGCTGCGCGCCGCCGCGCGACCAGAGCGATCCGACGCTGATGATGTTGCTGACGAAGCCGACCCAGTTCTGGGGGCTGAGGTGGTCCCAGATGTGGCCGAAATGCTGCATGGCGGCGGCATCGCTACGGATGTCACCGATCTCGAGGGAGACGAGCTCGTTCTTGATGATGAGCAGGTTCTTCACCATGAAGAGATCGGCATCGGTGCCGGCTTTGATGGACTTGATGCGAGCCTCGGCACGCTGGAGGATCTGGATCGTTTCGCGGACGATCTTGAAAACGACTTGGCTGTTCTTTTGCTGTGGGGGAGTTCAGCAATGCACATCGGATGTTTAAAAGCTGTGGTACTTACGCTACGCTCTTTCGGCATGGCTTGGTCGTACATGGATAGCAGCTTTAACGCCTGCTTCACCGGAGAGTAGGCGTTGGAAGAAGAGACACCGTCAAGCACGGGACCAATGTTGAGAGCGTCGTCCTTGACCGCGGCCTTTGTGACGGTCTTGGTGATTTCTGCCTCGAAAGCGTTGTCTGTGAAAACCCACAAATGCTCCGTCAGCAACCTAGCGCTCAGTTCGCGGCATTGACGCGCAAAGGGTGATTCTTCGTCGTCATAGTCGAGAACCAGGTATTCGTTGGTGAGCCAGCCGACGACGCTGCAAATCGTACCGAGGTCTGCGGTCTGCATCGAGTACTGCAAATTCGTAGCAAGATGCACAAGGTTTGCGGGATTGACAAGCGATCTGTTGTTGGACTTGAGGACGGCGTAAGCCGACTCGGGATCAGAGCTCCATTGGAGGTCCAGGCCAAAGATCTTGGCGAACAAGTTGGACTCGTTGAAGGCGCGTTCGAAAGTCTGCTTGATGTAGTTTCTCGAGCCCGTCTCCACGGACAAATCTTTGATCTCCTTCTTGAACTCGTCCAAGTCATGCTGCAATACGGGCTTCAAGTCACGATCCCGCACAGCCAGATAAGACTGGAAGAGGTTGCTGACGGTGTTGGAGTAGATATCCTTTGCAACGCTGACGATCGGAAGTCCGTGTTCGTCGTAAACACTACCCACCACCTTGTGAATATTAGGGATTAATGAGTACGAGTCAAGAATCATCTCCTCAAAGCGACCATATGCCAGGGCGTGCCGGGTTGCTTCCGACTTTGTTGCCGCGATCTGGCCTGCGATCTCAGACGAGATGTTGTCCAGGCGCGATGTGAAGCCCACCTCCAGCAGATGGAGCGCCTTGGTGAGCAACGCCTCGTAACGCGCGAGGTAGGACTCGGCGTCGCGGTATTTGGCCTATATTTATCTGTCAGGCAAATAGCGAAAACGAAAACCAGGGACCATACGTGTTGAGACATGAAATCAATGCAGGAGTCCAGATTGCTCAAGACCTCGCCAAACAAGTCGTCGTCTACCAATCGTCCAGCGCCCGGGGCGTTCAAACGCCTCGTAACGTTGTCGAGATAGACGTAGAAGTGGATGTCAGTGCCGACCTCATCCGCGAGCTTCTCGAGCCGATGTTGCTCGGACAGCAAGTCTTCGCACTGGGACTGGAACGATGAGGTCTGGGCCTCTACGGACTGAAACGACTCGGAGAGTGTCGTAAGAAGTTTGAGTGCAGCATTTGTGTCGTCAATGAGCGCATCGAGGTGTCGTTCCGTGAGCGTGAGCTGGTCTTTATAAAGCAGATATTCCTTCTGGCTGGCTTCGAGAAGCTCTTCGTCGTGTTGATCCAGCACTGGAGGTCGCGTCAAACTGGAGTCCTTGACCTGTACTGCTACATCGAGAGCATCCCAATTCTTGTCCTTCTTCCGTCTTCTCTTCTTCTTGGACTCATCTTTGGCCAGTTGAGCTCGAACAACATGGTAGAAGTCGGAGTACGAATTTGCGCGACGCAGAATTTGGGCTTCAGGGGGCGTATTCGTATCTGTAATCTCCTCGAAAATCTCGTCAAGAGGCTCGGGCGTATCCGAAGCCTGAGCGACACCCTAGAAAAGGAGTGATGGTCAGCATACTGTCCGCACAGAGGTCGGGGGTCTGCGGTGTCTCGAGCTTACGTTGGGCTGCTGTAGCAAACTCTCCTTCCGGCGGTGACCAGCACCCGCAGCGGAAGCAGCCTTCTTGGCTACGTCCGGCACGAAGCTGTACCAGGAGTCGTCATACATGGTCGCTCGCTCCGGAGATGACTGGGAGCTTTTGGTGGTGGTTCCGGAGCAAAAAGCTGTTTCTGTGGTTCCCCGTGTCCGGTCTGGCGCCGGTTTCGACGTTCCCACCACCAGGCCAGCTGTCGGGAACAGCTGTCCGGTCCGGTCCCCTGCCGTACACTGGGCGGAAAATCATTGGCCCCAATCGCGACGCTGGTCATTCGGGAGTGGAGCCCCAGCGTGGCTCAAACCCGCTGCGGGGCGCCACGCACGGCCCCAGGCAGCGTCAGGGGTCCAAGTCTAGATTTAGCGTCTGGCGAATCGAACTTTTAGTTTTCTTGGATGACCTCACGACCTGTCAGCGATCACTCCCCCCCCCCCCCGGTTGCACCTCGCTCTGTGGTGTTCTATCAAAGGAGTTTGACGCACTTTGGGTTGATACAATCCGATCGCATTTTACATACACCATCTCTCACGTCCAATCAACTTTCAGTGAGATTGACGATGAAGGCTTGCAGAACCGCTTCCCACGCTCGCGCGTCTCTTACAGCGCAGATATGCTCATCGGTTGCTCGCCATCAGTGGCGCCGTCATGCGAGCGGGGGACCACGTCGTCCGGATGAGAAGTCTTTGCTGAGGAAGGCGGTGCCTTTGCTTCTTACTGCCGGAGTCGGTGGTGGTCTTTATTATTTGGACGACTCGATGAACGGTCCTTTGAAGCAGCTACTAGGCGGCGAAACCAAGCAGGCCGACCCCGCCAAGCCCAAATACCAGCAAGCAGAGATCGAGTTCGAGAAGTCGAGAAAGCAGTCTGGGTCCAAAGAGGAGAACCGAGACCTCATCAGCTCTCAGCATCTTCAGGTCAAGAAGAGCTGGGAGAACCCTGGCGTATACGCTTGGGGCTCCAATGTGGGCAAGGTGATTGACCCTCAGTCCAAGGAGAATGTTATCAAGCTTCCCAGGAGGATTCCTTACTTTGACGGTCAGCTGTTGAGGGATATCAAGCTTACTCAGTACTTTGGAGCCGCTGTCACAGAGAAGGGTGACGTTGTTCAATGGGGACTGGGCTTCTCAAAGCAAGACCCTTCGCCAGTGCCAACGCTCAAAGGAAAGGATATCTCCAAGATTACGATTTCCGAAGACCGAATCGTCGCTCTTTCCTCGAATGGTTCTGTCTACTCCCTCCCTACGTCTCGCAGCGACCAAGAGTCCGGCGCAAAGCTAGAAACTCAATCGCAGTCAGCATCATCATGGATTCCCTTCTGGAGCTCGAGCGGCCCAGAGACGGCGAACTTCAGAATCCTGACGCCCAAGTCACTGGGTCGTGGTGAGAAGGTAATCGACGTCAAAAGTGGCCTCCAGCACTGCCTTCTCCTGACGTCCAAGGGACGAGTTTTCTCCGCCGCCGCTAGCACCTCAGAGTTTCCGTCCAGGGGCCAGATGGGCATTCCGGGTCTCAGCTGGGCAACTCGTCCCAAGGGACCATTCGACCAGCCTCACGAGATCACCGGTCTCTCGGGTTTCAATATCGCCAAGATTGCCGCCGGTGACCTACACTCCGTCGCCCTGGACAAGGACGGCAAACTATTTACCTTTGGCGACAACACATTTGGTCAGCTGGGGCTTCCCGTCGACTCCTCCTTGAAGCTCGACGTCCCCTCTCTGCTTCCCACAGCCAAGCTTTACGCCAACAGCGGCCTCTTCCCCAAAATCACGTCCATTGCCGCCGGCGGGATGAACACCTTCTTCACCGTCGACGCGGCCGAGGCCGGCATCCAGAACGTCGCCGACGACCTCGCCCCGGCCCGCCGCATGCCTCGCGTTACTGCAGACCTCTGGGCTTGCGGACAAGGCGTCTTGGGCGCCCTCGGCACCGGCAAGTGGACGCACGCCACCCCGGGCCCAGCCAAGGTCAAGGCGCTCTCGTCCCTCTTCGAGTTTGACGAGAAGGCAAACAGCATGGCGCCTATCCGCCTGTCCAACATCTCCGTCGGCAGCACGCACGTCTCAGCAACGATGGACAATGTCACGCGTATAGGTGCCGGGTCAAAGGGCTCCGAGAACGACACCAACTGGGGCGCGGACGTGCTCTTCTGGGGCGGCAACGAGCACTACCAGCTCGGCACGGGCAAGCGCAACAACCTCAACGCGCCGAGCTATATCGGCGCGTTGGACGGCGGCGCGGGGGATGCGCTCATGGGCCGCGGCAACGAGGTGCACCGGTTCCAGATCACGCCCCGGCACACGGTCCGGCTGGGCGCGGACGGCAAGGGCAGGAAGGTGAGCTTGGAGCAGAGGGTGGAGTGTGGGCGGTTCGTGACGGCTGTCTATTCGGGCGTCTAGTCTTCGTCTAGGATGGCGATACGGCGACTGTACATGTTTCATCGAGGGGGAGACCAGCTATCAAGCTGCGAATACTATGATGCCGGGGGGGGGGGGGGGGGGGTGGGGTAAGTCGGAGGCCAAGCGGGTCTTAGGAAGACAAACGGTAATGGCAACTCCTTGGCTCACAGAACGACATGGCTACGATCCGACTTAAGTCGGATCG
>JAXCEF010000562.1:0-30698 GCA_037178605.1 Colletotrichum euphorbiae | reverse complement strand
GGGAGAAGAAGCCCTAATAGCTAAGTTCTACTAAGGCCTAAAGGAAGAAGTTAAGGATAAGCTTATATAACTTAACCGCCCTAAAGAACTCCACTAATATATAGATACTATAATTAAAATTAATAACTACCTCTATAAATAACACCTTAAACATAAAGGATAGTCTACTTAGAATAATAAAGTAGGATGAAATAATAATAGAAGAAAGAGTAACTAATACTAACCTAGTAATAACTACTGCGCTGAACGAACCTCTAACTATAGGTATAACCCCAGGGCCCCTCAGTATACCACTGCCTATAGATACTATAGTAGACCTATGGACCTCAGCGCAGCCTATAAAGATAATAAGTGAAATAATAACTAGAAGAAAGATAAGTAATACTATAACTGCAATAAGATAGGATATCTAGCCTATAAATATTAATTCCCTAAGAAAGAACGCTTTTAACTAGTACGTAAGAAATAATAAGTAAGCCTCACTATTAAAACTACACCTTATAAATAACTTTATTAGACTACCTGCTATAATAATAAGTGTGGAGCCCACTTAGACCATAAGGAACACGCAGGGTAGTACCTAAAGAACCCTTATTAATTAGGATATAATACTACTAGTATCCCCCTAGCACCTATAAATACCCTAGTAGTAGGATACTAAACCTACTTAAAGGCAGAGAGGAAAGCTAATAAGCAACTTAATGAAATATTACACATACCCTCAGGCATAAACATTAAAATCAATAATAAAGTCTATATTACTAGGCTATAATAAGGACTTTAAATATATAAGCTATAAGTAAGAATATAACCTGAAGAAGTTATATAGTAATAATAGATTAGGTTACTATAAGCCTATACTAAGTAATAATAGGATACTAGGGACAACCCTAAGCAAATCCAGCAGATTAATAATAAAATAAAAGACTAAGCAGCAAGAGAACCTATATAGAACTACAAGATATAGCTCTCTTAAGAATAATAAGATAAGCTCTATCACGCCAGAAGAGCCAAATAAAATAAACTATCCGCTATAACAACCAATAAATAGCAGCTAAACCTAGAAGTAGAAAAATAGATCAAACAAACCTCATTCGAAATTAATAATACCTCATCTAAAGAAACTAGATCAGAGCCAGCTAACTACTCAAAGTACCTCCATAAGAAGGAGATTAACCCTCACTAAGACGACTAGGAAATTGCCTTTTATAGTATATCCAGACGCAAAAGAAGAAACCTCTCATTCATAACATAGGTTAAAGGAGATCATGCCCATCTCAACCCCATATATAACTAACACTATTATATGTTCTAGGCTTAATGCCTCACAGACCACTATAATAAACACCAAGCTAATAAGTATAAGTATAACTTCTATTCTTAAAGATATAATACTAGACCTATTATATAATACTACCCAGAGAATTAACTCCCTATATGGGACTTAGCCTAAATAATTAATAATAATATAGTATTATTTAAACTATATTATTACTACCCCATGAGATATCTCAATAACCCCTATATAAAATAGGACTAATGCATGAACGATAAGTGCTGAATCTACTTGGAAGAAAACGCCAAGGCATAGCGGAGACAACTCCAGCGCTAACACTTAAAAAACTAGACTTACCTACTAATAAGGAATAATAACAGGCAAAAAAAATAAGGTTCCTATGCAGCGTAATAGCGCAAAAAACTCAATAATACGAGCATATATAAGTCTAAATACAACTTAATAGAAAATAGACTACTGCAATAAATAATAGCAGAGCCTAAGGAAACTTTATTTCGCCTAGAATAGTAAATAAACAATAGATAACCTAGAATAAGAAAGCAGTTAAAGACTACTACAACCTTAATACTATTAAAGGAGAACAAGTCTAGTATAGTGGAGGACATATTAATATAGAGACCGCGCAACTCCCTTTGCAGATCTATGGCTAGAATAAGCGACTAAACTTCAATATTATGGAGATAGGAGATAAATATAACATTATCCTTAGAAGACTATAGTTATATAATAGTAACCCACAGATAGATTAGAGAACAGGCTAACTCTATTAGGACTAGGATTTAGTTACTAAGCAGCAGCTAAAAAAGGGCGCCTTAAATAAACCTCATAAAACGACTAAAGCAAGAAGATTCCTCACCTACCTATAAATTAAGGACGCAAACGCCAGGACGTTATTAGCAATAGATATCAATAGAGAAGATTAATTGCTACCTATTCTAGTAGAATACTAGTAGTATAACAAACTATTTACTAAAGAACTTAACACCAGATTACTAGAATATAGCAGCTATAATCATAAGATCAAGCTGAAGCCTAGAAAAGAACTAATATTCAAAAAAATCTATAGACTCAATTAAGAAGAAATAGAAGCACTTAATACTTACCTAGAAGAGAACCTCAAGAAAGGATTTATTTAACCCTCAATATCCCCAGCAGGGTATCTAGTACTCTTTATACCGAAGAAGAATAGGAAGAAATAACTATATGTTAACTATTAGAAACTTAACGATATCACTATTAAAAACTATTACCTATTACTGCTTATCTCTAAGCTACGCGACCTCCTATATAGTGTGAACTAGTTTATAGCCCTTAACCTTAAGGGAGCTTATAACCTTATCCGCATTAAGGAGGGCGAAGAATAGAAAACAGCTTTTAGAACATGACGCAGACACTTTGAGACACTTATAATACCCTTTAGACTTACCAACGCCCCTATAACGTTCTAGACCATAATTAACAAAATACTCTAATAATACCTCAATAAGTTTATTATAGTATACCTTAATAATATCCTCATCTTCTCTAAAACGTTAGGAGAACATAAGGAGCATATATACAAAGTACTGCGAAGACTATAAGAAGCGAAACTCTTAGTTAAGCTAGCAAAAAGCAAATTCTACTAATAAGAAGTTAAATTCCTTAGATTTACTATTACCCTAGGGATTATTTAGATATCTAAAGACGAAATCAAGGCGGTCTATAACTAGCCTACACCCACTTATATTAAGGATATATAATTATTCCTCAGATTCATCAACTTCTACCAAAGATTCATTAGGAACTACGCCGAAATAAGCTAATAACTCCAGGACTTAACCTAGAAAGATAATATATTCCAATAGACTAAAGAGCACCAAAACGACTTCGAAAAGATCAAGCAACACGTGGAGGAAGATATTATCCTATCTATACCTAATCCTAATAAACTATTTGAATTAGAAACTAACGCCTCAGATTTCGCCATAGGCGCATAACTCAGATAATGAGATAATAAGAATCAACTACAACCAGTTGCCTTTATATCAAAAAAGTTCAGCAGACCTAAACTCAACTACTAAATATATAATAAGGAACTTATAGTAATTATTAAAGTATTCAAAGAATGGAGACCACAGCTATTAGGAACAAAACACCTAGTCAAGGTATACATAGACCATAAGAATCTTTCTCATTTTATAACCTCAAAAGCACTTAATAAATAATAAATTAGATAGTTGGAATTCCTATCCAAATTCAACTTCAAGATCAATTACAAGAAAGGAAACAAAAATAGCAGAGCTAACGCTCTTAGCTGCTAATTAGACCATAACATCCCAGTACTAGAGGAAACTTAAGTTATCTTGAAACAAGATAAGAACAGAAACCTTATGCTAGCAATAAGACTCTTAATAATAGCCAGGAAGGTCAATACCAGCTTAACTGGACGAATAACCCCTAAAACTATTAAGGAAATACACTTAGCCCCAGCATATGGACACCAAGGCGTTACTAAGACATAGAAACGCATCCAGCAACACTATAACAAAACTGCTACACAACAAGAAGTAGCGAATACTATTAAAGACTACGAAATTTGCGCTAAGAGCAAACCCAGCTGATATCAACCCTATGGGAAAATTCAACTACTACTAGTACTAGAAGTAGCATAGTAATCTATATCTCTAGACTTTATTATCAAATTACTAAAGTCAAAAGAACTAATAACTAATACTAAGTATGACAGCATTTTGGTTATTGTAGACTAACTTATGAAATACGCCTACTTTATCCTATATATAGAATTAAGTACTGCAGAAGACCTTGGTTATGTATTTCTGAAAACTATTATTAGCTAACACGGCATGCTAATAGAAATTGTGTTAGATAGAGATAAACTGTTCACTTCAAAGTTCTGGAGATCCCTGATCTTGTAGCTTAGATCTAATTATAAACTCTTAACCGCTTTTCACCTGCAAACTGACAGACAAACTGAATAAATTAACTAAATCCTTGAGATCTACCTATGCTATTATATTAATTATAAATAAGATAATTAGGTATTGCTACTACTAATGGCCTAATTCGCCTATAATAGTGCAGTAGGAGAAAGTATGAAAGAATCACTATTCTATCTCAACTACAGATTCAACCCCACCGCATATAGAGAACTGCGACAGGGCCTAGCAGCACTTAAAGCTATGGCAGATATCAAGAAAATTCGAGAAATTCAATAAAAACTCCCCAAAGACCTTAAATTCGTGCGCGAACAAATGCGCAAATACGCCAATAAGAAAAGGGTTGAGGGACCAACTCTGAAGGAGGGAGATAGTATCTACCTCACCCGATAAAACATCAAAGCCAAACGACTAAGCGACAAATTGGACTACAAAAAACTTGGACTATTTTAAATCGATAAAAAACTATTAGATGTTAGCTATAAACTCTTACTACTAGATACCATAAAGTGCTATCTAATCTTTCACATTTCACTTCTTAAACTAGCACTATAAGGATTATAAATAAATGACCTTATTATTGTAGAATCAAATAAACCAGAATATGAGATTAAATAAATCATTAACCATATCAAAAACAAGAATAAAACCTAATACCTCATTAAGTAGAAGGGGTATAGGCATAAGGATAACATATAGGAACTAGCCACAAATCTCGAACACGCATAAGATCAACTCCGCATATACTGGGAATAGCAAACAACAAACAAACCATAAATAGCACCCGCACCCAAGAGGACGCGCGAAGACAAGACCTAGTTTATTCGACCCCATCCTATAGTTAGACTAATATAATAAGACTAACTATAAGATGCTAACCTATTTATATAATTAGGGATACTAGCAAACTAGGACGCCTCACCTAATAGAAAGTTTGGAGTACTAGGATTCTAATCCCCTAAGACTGCATCTAAATTAACTACACTAAAACTACCTATAGACTAAGCCTCTAGTACGGGAGAAGCCACTAGTTCCTCCTTAGTAACTTCATAACCTTTATAAAATACTATCCTTTTTTGCTTTCTCAAATAATCTAGCTGTGCTATAGACTTATCTAACTCGGCCTGCGTAGCATATAAGGCAGCAGCCTTTTTATGTAATACCTCCTCCTCTGCTACTTTAGCATCCTCTAAATGAGCTGCTTTATCTAGTAATTGATTGACTAGAGAATAAATTAGTAAAATAATAAATACTAGTATAGTAATAATATATATAAGCGCAAACTGTATTAGCTGCTATATCATATAAACGCCCTAAGTAAGTATACTTGCTATAAACTTCACCTCTAGGGAGAAGCTTATAATACTTCCCTAATGAATAATAATATAAATAAAGTATGTTAATAATAATACTAAACTTAGTAATATAAAGCGTATGATTGTGATGATGAAGAGTAGAGGCGGAATATGAATTTGATTTTTGAATGCGACCTGATATAGTGTTAGTACTATAGAAAAACCAGGGAGTATGATTAATGGATCCCTAACCTGGGACTAATGACCTACTTATATTAGGCCTTGAGGATAAGACCTTTGAGAGGGAGACCTAATATTATAACCTATTATATAAGGATAATAACTAACTAACCTACCTAGGCGTCAGACGACTAGGATAGGATATTTATATTATAGGATCATGGGAACACTAGGGATGCCTATAGTATAGAAGAACTATAGTATAAGTTATATAATAATAAGATAAAGAATGATTAGTGGAGTGCAGAAGGAAGCGCTTAGTGATTAGTTGGTCTTACTAACTAATTACAATTACTGATGCATAGAGGTGATCACCTAATAGTAGGACCAGGGACTATTTGGGACTTATATATAGTATGGACTTGGGACTCCTAGGAATAGACTTCTATAGCTCTTTAGCAATCAACTTCGTGATTACCCCAATAGTACTCTCAGCTTTATCTTATACTGCGACCCCCTTATGAGGACTATAACTAATTACTATACTCCTGGAACCCTAAGATTCATTCAGCAACACAGCATAGCAAGACTACACTATCAACCTAGCGTCATCCCTCAGCTTCTATTAGCAGAACCCTACCGTCAGATAGCTGACCGTAACAAAGGTATACTAATTAGCAGTAGCCTAGCAAAAGATTGAGGCACTATAGGCAGAAGTTAATACTAGTAGGGCTAGGAAACGCAAGAAGGTCAAAATAAGCCCAAATTCGAAGTTTACTAATATTAAAGCTATTTGGAGAGCTTAAATCAAGGCGGGCGAACTTGAAAATAGCATAGATAAATCTAGTAAGTCTAAAAACCCTAGTAATAGTGAAAGTTATATCGTCGTAGCATTATAATATATATAAATATTAGTTGAAGTTGATATGTATGAATATGAGGGCATCAAAAGTGGGTGGCCGAAATGTGGGGGTGGCCGAGAAGTAGGTGTGGGACGTTAGTGGCTGCCTGCTTCGAGCTGATTTGAATGGTACGGCGTTTGCCAATCTGTAGGTACCTTGGTTTACGCAGAGCTATTACTTCAGTCAAGTAAACTAATCAACAGACCAAAGTACCACATCCATCAAATCGCCCTATAGATAGGTAAGACCCTTGGCTTGCTATACATACTAGCATAGAGACTGCCTGAGATCCACGTCTGCATTTTAACGCACATTTGTTTCATTGGTTGAATACTGTCTCTGCCTCGTATCCTGTCTTTGTGCGATAAGCCGGGGTCTTCAAGTGTTCCCATAAAGGGAGAGTTGGATTGAGGACGTTGAGTTATAGAGTTGAGACGCATCCACAATCGCGTGGGGCCTACTGTTTGACTAACGCGAGTCGACCTGGGAGCCTGATCACCCGGCCTGTACCTCACCTTACCCCTCCGCATATTATAGTTAGCTATCTAATAGAAGGGTTCTACTAATAGAAGCTGAGGAATAATGCTAGGTTAATAGTATAGTCTTGCTAGGCTATATTACTTAATAAATCTTAGGGTTCAGGGAGGATAGTAGTTAGTTATAGTTCTTATAAAGAGTTATAACATAAGATAAAGCTAAGAGTATTAGTTAAGGTAATTATTAAGTTTATTAGTAAAGAGCTATAGAAGTTTATTCTCAGGTTAAGCCTAAGTCTATATTATATATAAGTTTAAAATAGTTTCTTTGTTACTAGTTTTAAGTAATTACTTCTATATAGTAGTAATTATAATTAGTTAATAGGACTAACTACTTACGTATTAATTGCTCTCTTCATACCCTACTAATTACTTTATTTTATCATAATATAACTTACACTATCATAGTAGGATATAAGCTTATGTCATAATTACTTATAAGGGTTAGATTATTTATTTTTGCTGCGCTAATACTATAACTAGCGGAGTAGTAGAACATAGGCCTCTACTAGCTACAATCACATACATATATCACGTAACTATATCACAGGCTTAATATTGTTTAACACCACTGCCCACACAGTTATTTATATTTGGTACTATATATATACTCACATTTAGAATAGCCTTAGTATATAATTTATAAATCAGAGCTACGGGCGCATATATTACATACCTATATAAAGCTAACACTAATTAGTAGTTAACTTCACTATTATACTACCTATACCCACATAACTACAAATTGATAAGGTCACTCCTTGAAAAGATAGAAACTTTCTATCTTAGCAGATACTTATCCTACTAATTATCACAAAAAGAGCCCTTCTATACAACTATTATCAATCGATATATAACAAAGCGAGTTTATTATAGTTAGTCTACCTTAAAAAACCTCAATCATAATTACTATATATATTATATAATAACTTAATAACTAATGAATAAGAATAAATGACGCTAAAGCTTTCAGTTCAGTAAGAATAATACTAAAAAGAGAATAAATATAAAGATCTTATTCTATATTAAGAACTATAAGTATATTAAACCTTTTAATAAGAGCCTATAGATAGAGCTAATAGAGAACTTTACAAAGCTATTTACTAAGTCTTTCTAGAAAGCAAATATACAAATTACTTAGAAACTTTATAACTCCCTTATAACTAATAGTATATATATTAAATATAATAAACTATATCTTATAGGCTATACTCGCAATATAATAACCTAAATTAACTTCTACTTCTGGATAGCTATAGAAGTTACTAAATAGATAAGATATAGTAATATATTTATAAGACACTAGGATAGAGAAGAGCTTGCTAGGGATATTATCAACTTTGGGAATAATAATATAAGAATACTGGAGCCGGGCAGCGAACAGATTAGCTATTTTGTTTTTCTTTCAGCTTCCTTCTTAGTTAGCACTCTAATCCCCCTATAAATAGGGGCATATCAATCCTTCTTCCCATCCATCAATCATCTTCTTCTCTACCTTCTTTTTCTATAGATATCTTCCTTCACATACGCGCACTACAATTATATCTTATTATTCTATTCTATTCCAAGGGTGTTATATCACTTCGATAAGGCATATCATCTGATTCCGCGATATCCCAGGGAGATCTCACCACCTAGGGGCCTCCAATCAGGAGTCCCTTAGCTCTACATGAGTCTCCCTCACTCCGAGGACCATTTGGCAGTGAGTCGCCCTTGCTGGCGTAGTACTAAGGGCGCACGACTCTGTTTAGGGGTTGTTTTGTGTTGGTTTTGGTAGCTGTTCTTAGCTGCCTGCTCACACGCATCCTCTGCGTCGTTCCAATACTAATGATAATATTACTAACCACTATTAATCTTAAATATAATAGAGGAGCTCTGTTAAAATAGCCTATAACTTTAAAGAACTATTAACCCTATTAACTCTACCTAAAGTACTTTAAATAGACTAACTAAATAAAATAATAATACCTATCTATTAAGATAATAACTTATAAACCTAGCTAAGATCTATACTAATAGAATAAAGTATAATAGTGAGAGTATAGATATCCTTAAGCTAAACGTTTAGATCTTCTAAAATACTTATAAAAGAACAAGTATTATAAAGAACTAGATACTAGTAGCATTTCTAATAATACTTAAAGAGCGCTGGTGTACTACTATAAGAATATTTACTATATTTAGCTATATCTGAATAAGAACTAAATAATTAAGAGGCTTAAGAGATAATTTATAAAACTACGAAGTCTAAATAGGCTTATCTAATAATATAAAATAATATTCTACTTACTTCAATTCCACGTAATAACCCCTGAGAATCCAAGCTAGAAGCTTTAAATTAGCTTATTAATATTTCTATACTAACTTAGCTAGTACTTAATAATATATACTAAAGTAATAAAATCATATATAATTAACTCCTCTAAAGCTACAAAGAGATTAAGAAGTATTAATAAGCTATAATTAACCTAATAGGAACTTTTCAAGCTCTTTATAAATAGCTTAATATTAGTTTTATAAAGACTAGTACTAGAAGAATAAAGGGTGGGGGTAAGATATAGTATTTAAAGTGGTGATATCTAAAGAAAGAAGGTATGTAGAAGGGTAGCTAGTAAAGAAGGAATGCTATAGTAGACTAATGAGGTGGGTTATGTGACTGAGGTTATATTACTAACTGGGTTAGGTGGCTGAGATTATGTGACTACTACAGTTAACGTTCCAGCCCGCTGGGCCACGGGCCTAATACTTAGGTTAGGTCTGGCGTAGGCAAATATCCTAACACTCAAAGTTAGTATTAGTAATATATTTATGTTTATAAATAGCTAAATACTATTATAGACTCACTGCTATACTAAACAATACTAGATACTTTATAAATATAATAATAAAAGGTAAAATAACGGAAATAAATAATCTACATTATAAAATAAGAATACAAATAGTTTAAATGATAAAACCCTGAAGATAAAAGAGTCTATCTTAATTAGAAGTATAGCTATCTTTAAGTAACTATAAATAAAAGGAGAAGAATAAGAAATACTTATAATTGTAAAATAACCTATAAGCCCTTCATAAGTTAATATTAGTATACTAATAGTTCCTAGCCTATTATAAAGGAGCTATAGAGGAAATAACCTTTAGTTTAATACTAAATAATAATAAGAATAGAGAGATTAAGATATATTTTTAATTACTTAATAAATGTAAGGATTATTAGAATAAGAAGAACTCTAAAAATAGATAGTAAAATAGATTATTCACCTAATCTATAGATCTAACTTATACCTAATTAATTCATTTAACTCCTAGTGTAAATAAAAGAACTCTTAGAAAGTACTTACTTAATTAAGTAGCTTACTTTACTATGACCTACTCTAACCCTTTTGAGGAACTAACTAAGCCTATACCTATTAAACCTTTTATACTTAAGGGTAGATATTCTTTAAGAAAGGACTTTTAGAGGTTTATCCTAAATGTAGGAGTAATAGGACTTTTAATAGGTAGCTATAACTATTATATTATACTTGAAAGGATTATACCTATTAGTATAGGAGGTATCTTCTTATAGAATAAGAAGTAGAATAAAGAAGTAGAATAGGTATAAGGATATTTAGAAAGGGAAAATAGGTATAAAAATACATAAATCCTATAACATTATTTAATATTCTAATAGAGGTTAGAGTATTAACATCAAAAGGCATATGTATTATATATATACATCTTGTATCTAAAGTGCTAGAAAGCTAGGAAAAAAAGTCAATTTATATAAACTGCAGTTTTTGCTTAACTTTGTGACGTATACTTATGCGCTTATTAAGTCTAAGCATAGGTTTATGCGCTTATATGTCTATGCGTAAGTTTATGCGCTTACTGAGTCTAAGCGTGAGTTTATATAGGCTTATTATATACGCGCAATATTATGCGTAGGTTTATGCGATTAATGAGTCTAAGCGTGAGTTCATATAGGCTTATTATACACGCGCAACATCTAAACTTTAACCTTGTTATCTTTCTTTTGGGTTTATATTTAGAATATGTTCGCCCCTATCTAAATAGTATATAGATATACTATTCAAGGCCTTTTTAAGTGGTGCATCAAAGTATATATATTATCTCACTATAACGCTTATATTTACAGAGTTATAGTAGTTTAAGGCTATAATATAAGTAAAAGTAATATATTTTACTATATATAAAGGGATTATACTTAATATTATGATTAAGTCTGCTATAATAAAAGAAGTACGTATAAAGGCTAAACTAGGAGGGGCTATTAAGTTAATAGGGATTATAACTATTTCCACGCTATTCGGAATTATAATATTCCATATTATATTCATAAGTACCCCCTTCTTACTATACCTAGTAGATATAAACAAGCTGAGTATATAATCTCATAACCTCTAAAACAACTTATAATAAGATATTCTTATTATATTAATTACCTATAAATAGGGATACCTATACCTATTATTAGATATAGAAAGGATTTAGCCTATAATAACCTCATAAAAACTAAGCTATATTAGCTTTACTAGGATTTTAGCTATCTACTACTTCACTAACTTTATAAAGTGCTCTAATAATATAATTACTAAGTTAAATTATAGGTATTTAAATATGTCACAAAGTTCTATACATACTACAAACTCAATATAGGCGGTTGGGGTTTACTGCGGGTTAGAAGGCGATTGTAGCAGCAAATTAGCGTAGTTACTGCGATGTTAATAGAGTTACTAAAATAGCAGGCAAATAGCTGAAATAGTAGGTAGGTAGTAATATCAAAAGTCTCTCTCTGCGGGCCGTTGGGGCTCACTGCTATTATTATAAACGGAGGGTTTAAAGTAGTGGATTTAAGGGGTAAAAGGTATGAAGAAGAGAGGTTTGAAGTGAATAGTAGAGGTAGGAAGGTTAGCGAAGTAGTAGGTGTTACGACCCGTTATGCAAGGATAACAGCCAAACCGGACGTCGGACGGCTAGGACAGGATATTTGTATTGCAGGTTCACGGGAATACTAGGGACGCCCACGGAACGGAAGAACTATAGTATAAGTCACGTGATGATAAGATAAGGAGCGATTAGTGGAGTGCGGAAGGGAGCGCTCAGTGATCAGTTGGTCTTGCTAACTGATCGCGATCACTGATGCACAGAGGTGATCACCTAGCAGCAGAACTAGAGGGGACTGCCCGGGACTTGTATATAGTATAGACTTAGGTCTCCCAAGGATAGACTTCTATAGCTCTTCAGCAATTAACTTCGTGATTACTCTAATAGTACTCTTAGCTTTATCTTATACTGCGACCCCTTGTGAGGACTATGACTGATTACTGTACTCCTTGAACCCTAAGATTTAGTTAGCAACACAGCCCAGCAAGACCATACTGTTAACCTAGCGTTATCCCTCAGCTTCTGTTAGCAGAACCCTACTGTCGGATAGCTGACTGTAATAGTAGGTAGCACTAAAAAAGGTTAAATTTATAATTAGATATATATATTACTTTAACTATATAGTTGTTTTGCTTATTCTCTATCTTAATGAATAACTATTACTCTATATTATTAATACTATGACTACTCTTAATATAGTAAAGTTCTTAAAAAGTTTATTTATAAGTATGGCCCTTAATATCTTTGAGTAGTATTAGATTTATACCTACGTTAATTTCCTAAGTATAGTAATTATAAATACTAGTATTAGTCTTACTTAATTACTCTTAATAACTACTACCAAGGTCCTAATTAAAGTATGTAACGCTATTACCAAATTTAAGAATTAGTATATTATCCTATGAGGAATATATATTATAATTCAAGAATACCTACCTAATATAACTTATAAGAATGAACTTTTAATAGGAATCTAAGCTATTAATAATACTATTAAGCTAAATACCTTGATTCTAATACTATATACCTTTTATATTTGCCCCTAAATTAATAATAATTCACCTCTATCTCTAAGCCTTTAGTAATAAGCTACTATTATATAAAACGTAATAGAGAATCTCCAGAAGTACTAGGTATTATACCTAATTATGAATACCCCTACCATTTATAATAGCCTAAATACTCTCTTTACCTTCTACTATTATCTCTTACTTATAATTATTATATAAAAAAGAGATAATAGGGATTACATAAACGCCTTACTATTAAAAATGTAACTTATACTCTAGAGTTACCTTATAAACCTTAGATATTCTAATCTATAGTAATATACCTATAGTATTAGTCCAGTAATATAAAAAGACAAAATGCTATGATATTACCCTCTCTAAACCTAACTACTAGAAGAATAATACAACTAAAGAACAACAACTCTACTATACTACCTCTAGAGGGATTTATAACCCAATTCTATACTACTAAGGAAGACTACTTAAGAGGAAGAAATAAGTCTAAAGAATATTACTACTTATTGGCTTAAAATGAAGAAGTATATAAGTAGTAAATAAGAGATTAGAGTAATTACTTATAATTATTACTTTTATAGCTACTACTACTAAAGCATTCATTCATAACATTAGTAATACTATAATCTTCCTAACTACAAAAGACTAAAAGTATTATAACCTCACTATATAAGTATATCATATTAATATAATCAAGATACTAGGAGAACCCTTCTCAGGTTTATTAATAAAATATACTCTAAAAATATAATATCTTCAAGATTATCCCACATAACATTACTACGTATACTTAATTTTAAATCCTTAAGTATTATATGATATATGAGATGAAACGTATGAGCACTAATTAAACTATTGTAGCGTATTAGGTAAGTAGTAAATAGTAATAGTAAAGTTAGCTGTATTTATAACTTTTCGAAAGAAATAACGAAGTTTTGAAAAATAATAATACACCTTATCTAGCTAATAGGAGTCTAGAGATCCTAAAGTATAGGGCGCTAGCGCATAGACTATAGGGAGGAGAGCTTTATAGCATAGAGAGATTATATAGTCTCATAAGCCTGATACTTAGGCTGGGTCTAGTTAAGTAAAGATCCTCATATTTAATAAGAAGCTTATATAAATCCTTTATATATAGGTTGAGAATATTACAGTAATTATATATACTTAGAGGTAGTTCATAGCTAAGTATATAATATATACCTATTATATTTAGTTTATAAGAGTGGTTACTAAGTGAGAGGAGATTATTGTTTTATATAAGTTATTAGTAAATAACAAAGTAAATCTCTTTATAAGGCTACTTAAAGAATAGTGTTTAAATAACTCTATAATATGAAAGCTATAACGCTATTAATAGCTAATGGTATAAGAAAAGAGAGCGCTTAAGCGGTTTAGGTACTATAAACTAGGTTTTAAGTAAGAAGAAATATTAGAACTATATATAGCACTATATTGTTGTATATAAGCTCTATGGAAAGAAATATAAGCTTCACTTATTATAGTATAAGCCACGCACAGAGGAATAGTAAGTTATACAACTGAGAGGTAAAAAGTAATAATATAAAAGCTTAATAACATTAATAAGAAGGTTTAAGTATATTATTACTAGACTTTAATAAAGCTTCGCTTATACAACTATAATTGACATGCTTATTTAACTCTAGTTTCTCACCTCTAACTTAAGAAAGAACCTTTTTAATTATACTGTTATTATACTATTACACTTAGTAAGGGTGCCTAGTAAGTAAAGGCTTGAATAAAGAAGGAAAGAAAAAGGGGGGGAAAACATCAGCTAAGGGTTCGTTGAGAGAACCTGACGCCAGCACGAAGACCCCTATGCAGTATCATAGGCATTTCGGTAGTAGCTTCTCAGAGCAACTGGCTCAAGGGGGGGTTCGGGGGCACCCGTCATCAGCCTCCGGTTAGTGACAATTTCGGACGTCCTCAACACATGGAGACCGCAGTCCCATCCGTTGGGTTGGGTAGGGCACTATCTCAGAGGTATGTCAGTAACCCGTTATCCGTTAATGACGAGAGGTACAGGGAAGGACATGGGGAAGCGCTCACGCTGCCGGTAACTATCGAGGTAACGGGAAAGTCAGGCGCGGCTCGCTCCTAGAAGAGCTCAAACGACCGCTTGGCGTCCTCCTCGAGTTTCATCACAGGGTACGAGTCGAAATACTCGAAGAAGCCCCCCTCGGAATACACGAATAGCACCCAGTGATACTTCAGGCAGAAGGGAACGAGGATCACTCGCTTGCCCTGATGCGTCTTCTTGAACCGCCTCGCAACAGCCTCCCGAAGGCTTTCATCGTTCAATACGTGGGCGGTCGTTTGCGGATCGACCGCGCTCACCGTCTCGTCCCGGGTAGTCAACTTGGACATGATAACAGCTATGGCCACATCGTTGAGCCATTCACCGGGACCCAGCGACCGCAGTCCCGAGCGAAGATAGGAACGCCGTATCTCCAGCCCGCCCGCCACTGTGTCATCGTCGGGGATGACATGAGGGTTCAGTTTGAGGCCTTCCTCGAGAAGTTCCGTGAGCCAAGGCATATTTTTGGTCATTGAAGAGGCCAAGACTTCGTCGGAAACCTCGTCATCCTCAGCCCCGGATTGAAGTGTGGGTTGTTGGCTCTGGGTCTTGGGCGGGGGGAGGGAGGTATGCTTGCTTGGCTGCTGAGAGCCTCTCTTGATGAAAACGTGAGAGTTTTGGCTTGGGGAGGTGAACGAATTGGGGTCGCATCCCAAAGGCTAATAAAACACAGTTAGTTCAGGTCTACACTCCAGGATGAAGCTCAATAACAGAAATACTTACTAGAGGAGGAGAAATGGTCGGGCGAAAGGGGATACTGAAGTCTTCTTGGAAAAGCTCAAAGAGCTTGGGGGTGGTGAGGGGGGATCTGGGGACCTCGGATGGCGAGAGGGCATTGTGAGGGAACGCTGCTAAGGCAAGTCTGTCAGCATCTCAACACAAGCCTGAAATCCAGCAAAAGCAAGCGAGATTGTCGTATGTGTTAAATCTGCTTTTCAAATGATGACTTACGCTCGTTGCTGTGCGAGATTGACGCCATCTTAGGCGTGGAAGGTGGGTTGTTTGATGGATGAAGGAGTTAGAAAAGGCAGGTGAGGCGAGTGGGAGAAAAGCGAGAAGACGGAAAAAGAGATGACCAGAGGTGTTTACCAACAGGTTGTTTCTTAGCGCATCAATGTGAAGCTGTTCGCCGTGAGAAGCACAACCAGAATAACAAAAACAACATCAAAAGTAGCGCGTCTCAATTTGAACTACTCCACTCTATGATTTTGAATACTTAGTGTCTTTTCATACCTCTAGGAGACAGAACTCTTTTCAAACAAGACGTAAGTTTTCAACTTTCTTAAATAGTCCAATCGTGCACACTGAGGTCTACCTTACCTTACCTTATGGGCAAGGCATTTTACCATCATCTCAGGCACGGTGGGACGTCAACAGAGACAGACACACTGGACCCCTCCTCAGAGATCGAGATCCCCGGGCCGGGCCCCCGCCGCAGTTCATCGGGGTGGTTCGGTCCGGGCGCTGATCACCGCCGCTACATTACTAGCTGCTAGCACTACACCACCTGCCAGCTCTGCTTTCTGCCTTTAACATAAGGTTGGGTGGGTACTTACCCCTCGGCTTGGGCAGACTCTAGAGAGCGTGAGTGGTTTATGTCCGAAAAGAACAGGGTCTTTCCCACGCCGAATAATAAATAAAAACTTAGCAGTAGTTACTAACTACTATAACGAATTAAAGGAAACCAAAACCTTGAACTAGCAGACTCAGAATAAGCTTTTAGGCTGCGTGGGTGGGCCCCGCCCGAGCCGAGGGGCGCCTGCCGTAACACTATGAAGGTGTGGTGGCAAAGTACAATATTCACACCCCCCCCCCCTTCCCTTACTCTTACCTTAGGTAAGTCACTTTTACCCGATATCTCCCCGACCACAAGAAGATGCACATTGCTTCACTCCTTCTCAATACAGTTCAGTTCAGCAATTTCTCGAGTACCAAATAGAGACAAGACCACCTTACCTCCTTATCTGCACTGTTGCACGTCGTGGCTTCTGCCCGCATGCCTGCCACCTAGCAGCTAATCTATCGCAACAGGTACGGCCAGCCGACGACAACGGCTTCTCCAGTGACAATCAGCGACAAACTGAACCGAGCAATCAACAAGCAACACCACCCATGGAAGAATGAGCACGACTAAGAACACCAGTAGACTACTCTGCTGGGAGGCACTTCCCCCCGAGATAATCTTCGAGGTAGTTCGCATCTGCAGCCCCGACAAGATGCGTTCCCCTGACGGCTCGCATACGCACACCCGCCTTGCCCTCTCGCTTGTCAACAGGCGTCTGCGTTTCTTAACAATACCTTACATATTCAAGCACATGCACAAGGCCGCGAGCGAGCGCGCCCTGCTGAGCCATCTCCAATGCATTAGTTCCAATAACTACATCTTGAAGGCTGTTGGGTATGTCAAAGCTCCTCGCATCCACCTGCTTAATGCATGCCGCATCTGAAAGCAGGTATTTATTGAGAAAATTTAAAACCGGACAGAACAGACGCTGACCTCCAGTCAAAGCCATCTGACCTTCTCCATCACTAGCAGCACCGCCATCACCGATCCCTTGCGACAAGCCCGGGCTTCAACGCTCCTCGTCGAGATGCTACGCGGCATGTCGAACCTACAAGAGCTGCGCCTTGACCTATGTTACGTCTCCAAGCACCTGTCTCGGTCATTACTTCGGGAGTTCAGCAAGGCTGTCCTCTCCTCGGTCAACGTCCTGGACTACGGTCACTCGAAGATAGGCCTAGGCCTCGTTGCAGATATCTTCATCAACGTGCGGGTGCTAACGGTCGCGGTGCAGTCGTCACCGCGTAGAGCACACAGCCTCGCGGCGGTCGCGGCCAAGTTAGGCGCCCGTCTCAGCGCCCTTCGCCTTTGCAAGCAACGCTGGACGATCGACGATGTTAGAGAGACAGCTCACCTTTTCCCGTCCATCCAAACGCTCTTCTTTGATGGGCCGCTCATTACGGAGAGCAACGTCGCGGTAACCCGCTTCCCTCTCTCAAGGCACGAGGACAGCTGCTAACGCATAAGTTAACATAGTACATTGTCACAATTCTCAGGGGGTTCAGCAGCCTCAAGCATCTAATTCTCGGGTGCTACACGACCGACGACATTAACGACCGGTTCCTCCGCGACGCAACTGCATGCATTTTTGAGGGTTGCAACTCGCTTGAGACTCTTGGACTACGGATAGGTTTGGTGGAAGCCGTCTTTGTGCCGCTTATGTCTGCCGGCCGTCGCAGTGACGGTGACGCTACACCGTCACCCATAGTCTCAACCAAATCGGTTGGCTGTCAAAATTGGACTGCGCTCTCCAAGGGCTTGAGCGCAGAAGTTTAGCTATCACTACGTCTACAAGAAGAGCCGCCGCACAATGCATGCACAAGGAAGAATCAAGGGAGGCCGAGGAGGAAAAGAGTACACCACAGAAGAATTTTGGGTGTTGGATTGGACTGGCTTGGTTGGGGACTGGCTGGCGAGTTGGGCACCTGGCACGAGAGGTCCAGTGACGCGTACCCGCCATTTGCAGGGGCGGTCACCCATGTCTCCCATCCGGCCAATGGGCCTGCATCAGACCCATATATCTGGCGGATATCTGCATGAAAACTAATGTGAAAGTGGGGCAGCGACCAACCAGAGACAGCAAGCAGCTTGGTCGACCCAAGTCACTCTTGTACCTCTGGTTGCGTGTCCGACCAGAGTGCAAGTTTCTCATTGCTGTCGCCGTCGCTGTCATCACGCCACCACAGCGCTCTCACGATAGATGCCTCGATCGGTCCGCGTTCTATAAATCATCAAGGTAGATTAAGATAATATTTCATGGGTTGTGTAGCTTCATGGTTATTGCTTCTTCAGTGGTCTGAAAATACTGTTTTTCATAGTTTGAAAGACATTTGCGGGTGGCGACGACGCTAGCTCTCGTGATGGACTCGCTCCTCACAATGCTTGTGAATAGTGGCATCCGGCGAGTGTGCTGACTGCGGGACAGAATGATACGGATTTGGCGCCATCAGGCGGAGTGCACCAGCCAAGGTGACGTGACGCGACGCGATATGAGCCGTTGGGCAAAAAGAAAAGAAAAAAAAGAGCGTCGACGTAGCTTAGTAAGCATGTTGTCGCTCAGCCGCCGCAATTCGAACTTTGACGTCGGGTAGGGCTGACGCACAGGGGTACTGTACCCTTACCCCGCGCACAGATATCGAAATGCCACGAACCCCACATACCCTTGGCTTTTCTCTTTTCTCTTTTCTCTTTTCCCTTCTTTTCTTGTCCTCTGCTAGTAGCGACAATTTTCGACCAAGTCTCACCCCATCACCTAGTAGCAGTAATCTCCTCCTTTTTTTTCTTTTCATCTGCTCTCTCTTTCGGCGTCGGGTGTCTTTCTTTCTTCGGCTTCGGCTTCATCTGTGGGATTTCGTTGTTTGTCTTCTGTTTCGTCTTCACTCCCCACGGCTGCACTCCTTGCAAGCGTGCCAAGCGTACCTCTTTCTTCTCCTCGGAGGTTCTTCATTTCCCCAGCGACTTCCTAGCTCTCGCAATCATGGCCTCACCTCCCCCTCCCCCTGCGAACAAGGTAAATACCCTGGCTTTCATGGTCTATCCCTGATTGCTCATCCCTGCACATACCCCACCTGTAGTATTGCGATGTTGACTAATATACTTATACAGGCCCTGGTCCAAGGCTATCACTTCCCTCTCGAGCCGACGTCCGCCAACATCGCCGAGTTTGCCGCCTCCAAAGCAGCAACCTCCCGCCAACTCGCCCACTTCCACGTCCATTCCAGCGAGACCGCCCTGCGCGTCGTGAGCGCCTACGAGCAAAAAGGCGTCCCCCTCAAAAGTCGCGATGTAGCCTACCAGAATAAGCTGCTTTGGTTGAAGGACACCTGGCCGCACGGCCGATGGGTGCCGCCCGGCTACCTCTCTGACGAGAGCTCTCCTCCCCGCGACCTCGTCATGGCCGTTGCCACCCTGACCGAGCTCTGGTTGGCCAACGAGCCCGGCCGAAGCCTTGGAGACTTGTAGGATGAGTCCGAGGACCGGCCCGGCTTTCTCATCGCCGCCATTCGGGCGAGTCCCGGTGGCGTCTTTTCCATCAAGGCTGCCAGGGACGCCCTCGTCGCCTTCAAGATGGCACACGGCATCCCCATCCGCAAGCGCCAGCCCAAGGACAAGAAGGCTGAGGTCCCTGATCCCAACCCACCTGCCGACGGTCGCCCCGAGGAGCCGGATATTGGCCGATCTTTGCCTGAGCTCGCGCCAGAAGTGGACGACGACATCATCATGACTACCGAGCATGATGACTCAGCACTGCTCGACTTACCCCCTCCTCTCCCTCCCTCTCCCATGGCCTGGCACCCAGACACCCCTCCGCCAGTCCGTCCGACCACCCCTCCGCCACATCCGCCGACTACAACGTCAATCTCTTCCGCTCAACTTCTATCTGACTCCCCCGAACCTGACTCCGCCGTCTCCGTCTGCTCCAGCGAGGACATCATGGTTGACCTCCTGACAAAGCCTCGGGTGGGGCTCCGTCCAACCACGTCCATCGAAAGGGCGCTAGTCGCCACCGCCCGTGCAAGAGACGAGGCCGCGGCTGCTCAGATCGAAAGAAAGGAGCAAGCAAAATCCAAACGCGCCGCCACGCTGAGGCGCAAGGCCGAAGCGAGGACGTCGGCAGAGAAGAACGACATCGCCGACGAGTACGCCGCAGAGCTCAGGGCTGCGAGCTCGCGCGTTGGGAAGCGGTATCCTAGGCGAATTGCGGCTGCTAGGAGGGAGAGAATCGATCGCCAGGTTGAGACCGTTGTGAGGGCTGAGGTGCGGCGGTTGTTGTAATTTTGTTGTTGTCATGTTCGTGTTGGTCTTGTTGAAGTCGTGTCTTTGCTGGGGTGGGTTTTTCTGTTCTTTTTCTTTTTCCTCCTTTTTTGTTCGCTTCTTTTCCTGTATTCTTTTCCTGTTCGTGTACTCTTTTCCGTTCGGGGCTTTGCTTTCGGTGGGTGGCTTTTTTTTGGGGGGGGGTGGTTTTGAGATGGGAGTGCCTGGTCGCCGATTTGCTTTGTTCTCTTGTTTTCTTTCCTCTTTGCTTGGCGTGGGTGCTTGGGGGTGCTGCTTTCGGTGTTGGGGGATGGGTCTGGTTTTTTTTTTTTTCCCCCACTTGGCAATTTCATCAGTCGCACCGCCATGGCTGACGCAGCTTCTTCAGCTGCCATTTCTTCAAAAGTCCCTGGTGAGTGATGTGAATGAAGCATATGGTTCCTACGCATTGATCGGGAGCTGGGCTTGACAGGTCTAGCATCACACCGATGGGAGGTTCGAGGTGATAATACAGGGAGGCCCTTTACGCGTCCAAGACAACATCTCCCCCAGAATGCAGCTTGAGTCATTGGACATGGCTGCCAGCGACGCGACGGCAAACCTGAGACGATCGGGATAGAGACAAAGTCCAATGCCATCTTAGACTATTATAGTCTTTCGAGGATAGCTTCTCAGTCTCACATTTCCAGCTTCTGCCTCTCACTATGCCTTTACCACTGGCAACATCGCGAAAATTGCAGTGACGACATCGACGACGACGGCAATGGAAACTCGGCAGTCCAGCGTATCAAGCTGGACATCTATCGCATCTTCAACGAATCTCATTCTCGAGTCCTTACCAAATGACCTGACTTCACCTCTGCGAGCGTTACGCTATTGCGGTATGCCTATAGCATGCTGTGCTATACCAACGCCACTTTGCTATATTATTGAATAGTAGGATATCATCCGTCTGCCGCTAGTGTTAGAAGACGGCCTGTTGCTGCTATCGCTGCCAGTCGCCCTAGTTGAGAAACCACCGAGCACTAACTTCCATCTTAACACTTTAAAAACCCCCCTGTTGATATTATCACAAGCATATCCATCCTGATCTTGGTTATGCTGCTGCCATCCTATCAGCCTCAGCACCACTGCCTTACCCGACGACCCCTGCTAGCTTCTCGCGTTGACCCAGTACATTCGGCATCAACTGGGTGTCAGCTGGTGCTCAACATAATATTGATCCCGTTGCGCAGAGCGTAGATTGATATCATCCGGACTTTTCCGCGGTGGAGCAACCGCAGCATGCAAGTCTCCGCCTCCGTCTGTTGATGCATGTCGACCTTCAACGCAGGGATGTCAGTAGTGGCAAGTTGTCAGAACAGAAGGATCAATCCTTAGTTGTTGTTATACATTGATATTATTGCTAAGTTCCTCTCCCTATATAGATAGGTGACGGGTATTCTGAGATGTTTTAAATTATATAGTAATAAAACTTCCTATATCCTCTAATGTGCCTTCTCTAATGAAGCTATTTAGACTTTATTGGAAGCGATTATACTATATATATTATAAGTTCTTCTCTTAATAATATACTCAATATTACTGAGAACTCTTCAGTTCTTTAAGTCTTCTAGGAGAAGGTTATTCCTAATTTATTTAGTCTTAAATACTTTTAAAGTTTTCTTTTACATACACTTTTTCTAAAAGCTTTTGTTGTTATTCTTAAAGTATTACTTTAATAAATCTTTTAATTTAAGTCTGTCTTTATTACGGTTTTAGAACCTCTTCATAAGAGTATATATATATATATATTTCAGAAGACTTTTCTTAAGGCTACTAACTCAATAGGTCGCTAATCCAGATAGCGTATATACTACTATAATAAAATTATTATAGTTAGGGACTTCTTTCTAGTAATTTAAATCACTTTCTATATAGTATAATTAGTGTGATCTACATTGGGTTTCTAGTTTCCTTTATAATTAATCTTTAATAGTTTTGAAAAGCTCTTTATTCCTATGCTTAGATGTCTAATAGAGTAGTTCCTCGTTATTTAGGATTCTTTAGGTATTTGAAGTAATACGTTTATTGATTAAACTCATAATTATCTTCGTACTATTATTTTTCCAATATTATATATCTTAAGATTAAATATAAGAGCTTGGAAAAAGAAAGTAGATTTATTAATACCTATTCTATTTAAGCTGTATTTTTGAAATACTTAGACTTAATGAAAAGGGTTTCAAGTTACTCTAATATCTCTTATTACTCCTAATAGTAATACCGTTACTAGATTTAAAAGAGATTTATTTAGGTAAAGAAACTTATATACTTCTGTTCTTATAGAGGTCCTACATACCTACATACTATACGCTTTATTAATAGAGTATATTTAACTTTAGCTTACTTTTGTTTAACTTTATTATTTGAACTAGTATTTATAAATGCTGGGTAAGAAAAGTTTATTCCAAGCGCTCTAACATTCTTATATTTAATTCAGTACTTTACTAGAAATTTAGGTAAACTGTAAGTACTATAAAGATAGGTTACGTATTAACTGAATTTATAAGAAACTTTATTTATATATAATTCTTATTAATAAAATTTAAGTACGCATTTTACCTTCTACTACTAATATTATAATTATATCCTACTTATTAATTCTCTCCTTAATATGTCTCTATATAATTCTATAATAAATGCTTAAGAGCGTTTTGAATTAATTGAAGTGTTATTAAAGCTAACTATCTTTTAGTAAGTCTTTATTAGTATTAAACTTAAAGTGAAGGTTCTTAATACTTTCTTAATATAGAAGAACTTAATCTATCGCTTAGTTATAATTATTACTTAGGCTATGATTCAATTAAATAAAGCAGCTAGTAGTAGAGGCTATATCTAGTTTAGTCATAATAGCAGCATATATAGGTAGGGTCAGTAAGCCCAAACTATATATAGGTAGTTTTAGGTACTACCTAAATAGGTACCCGTGGGTACTTAGGAAGCCTAAATATGCGCCTGGGGAACAGAAGTGCATCGTTATAGTTTATCCTCAATAGCATCACAGCATCGTAGTATCGTGGTATTGTGATAAGTAGCGGCTAAAGCAGAACCGTAGCTTCCTATTGACTCCTCTTTAGGAATACTCAATTGTGTTCATGACCCGCGGTTCCACCATCCCGCTATACCCTGACCCTATTAGCGGTAGGTATCATGCTTGTCGACGTCGTAAATATGGTCTATCTTGCGAGGCACTCGGGAATCGTACACCCGAACTTCAAAATCTTCAACGCCCCCGATTACTGAGACGACGCCAGGCCGTGGATGGGCGATTGGGATGTGGTAGTGGTAGGCAAGCGGTTTGCCTTCACGTTCGGATACAGCCATAGCAGACTGGCGGTGACTGATAATCCAGCTGGTAACCTCGGGAAAGTTGCGGCGACCGAGAAGATAAACAATCGTTCCGAGGGCAAAGGGGCCGAACTGTGTTTTGAGAATCCTCGAAAGGGTACGGATGTCGTCGGACGACCAAGCTGGGTCCTAATCACGCTGTTAGAGCGGCTCCCCGTGAGGTGAAAGCAGGTAGAGCAGAGCATACTAGCTCGCGGAAACGGGGCGGCGTGTTGAGAACAGACACCGCGGGAGACAAAGGACTGCTACTATCGCTAGAGGGCTTTCGAGGTGGACTATGATTAGAAGGCGCGCGATCTCGAATCGGGGTTTTGGGTGGCTCGACGCTGCAATCGTCTGGATTCATATTGGTGTTGAGACAGTAAGACGACGGGTTTGTAAGGCTGAAAAGAACAACCCGAAAAGGAAGGGAGGGAAAAGAATAGCCGGGGGCAAGAAAGAAGTAGTATCCTTAAGAAGTATGAGAAAGTAGTAATATAGTAAGTGAAAGTGGGAGGGAGTGGAATAACCCGGGATATCGAGATGATTATTATCACGGCATGGGCTATGACCAGCCTGAATTTCAGGTCACGTAACCGCTAGGTCGCGTGACCTATAGAAGTCTCTTCCTCACAGCGTGGATTACAACCGCCCTGAGTGTCAGGTTATATAACCGCTAAGTTATATAACCTATATTAAGCTCTTTACTCTTCTATACCTATACTAGCCCGTAGTTAGACTTCTTCCTTCTTTAACTAAGAACCTACTTAATATAACATAATTAAAGTATACTAGCCTTCACTCTTTGAATATTTAGGAAAGTATAATGTATGATTTTAATTAAACCCTAGGCTAATAGTAATAGTGGTGTTTAACTTACTAAGAAACCTGAGGTCCCTATCTTTATAGTTAATAATATCAATAATCTAAAATATCTAAGATTTAATATTTAGTTATTTTATATTAAGATCTAATTTAATAGTAATAAGTATTATAATAAGTTTTAATGCTTTATGTATATACTCATATATCTTAGAGATATAGCTTATAATATTATCTTCCCCCTTTTTAAAATAAACCTGCCTTTTTATTCCTATAGTACAATAGCTTATAAAGGAGCTTAAAGGTACCTTTATTAACCTGATTTCAAGATAATAAGCCTTAAAAACAGTTAATAACCTTATTGATTTATTTAAAGATCTTAGATTAAGTAAGTAACCTTTACGAAGCTTACCTATAAGTTTAAGCTCCTAGAGCCTGAGTAATACTAGAAGTTCTATAAGAAGCTACTTACTATTCTCTAGAACTAATACTTAGTTTATTATACAAATAACGCCCTTAGTCTCTATGATTATATGACTTAGGTTTATATCATAGCTTAAGTTATAAAACATTGTATAGCTGATTAGATTACTACTTATAGCTCTACTCCTACTATCTATACTAATTCCTTAGATAGAGGGAACACCTATATATATCTAAGTAAAACCTATATTAACTGTAATCATATCTCTAAAGCTTTATATAAGAAGCTTCATAATTAGGGCGCCTACTTTATTCATAGTAATACAGGTTGTATCTTATAAAATTACTCCTATATTAAAGCCAAAGCTATTATAAATCTCAGAAAGCTTTTTAAAACCCCAAAGATATTAGAAACCTACGACCGTTGGTAAACGTAGACTTGCTACTACGGGAAAATATAATATAAGATTAATAACTAATTATGGCTTCTATTAACTTATGATAACTAATTAGTACAATGCTACTAGAGAAAGAATGATTTTTAGTTTTAAGTATATATAGTCTTTTAATCAGAGCTCTTCTTTATGCTAAGATAAAGAGTTATACTTCTCTAAATACCTAAATTATTTCCTCACTATGAGAGTTCTACTATACGAAATAAAGGAGGCTTTAGTGCTCCCAATTACTAAATTTAATAGCAAACTATTAGATACTATAACTATAGTATAGATAGCAAATATATAGGTGAGCTATTAAGAGATACTATAAATACCCCTCCTATAGCTTAATATAGGGAGATATCATCTAATCTTTAGCTAATTAAAATATAATTACTATAATATTAGTATGGATATATACTTAAAGTACTTATACTTGCTAGAGGCCCTCCCTATAGTAAAATATCCTCTATATATAATTAAATATAATATAAAAATGATTTTATAGCTTACTAGAGTAGATATAGAATATTAACTTAATATTAAAGAATACTAGGTTATATTTAAGGCTAATAAATAACTATATGACGCCTAGAAGGCCAGTAAAACTAAGATAAGAACTGTAATAGAGGTCTTTTAGAATAATAAGGCGCTAAAAGAATTAAGCTATAATAGTAACTTACAGAAAATAGATACGGTACTAAATAGCATTCCACCTTTGAATTAAACCTAGTTAGTACCTTATAAAAAAACCTGAACCCCTTAGCCTCAATACTTGACAAGCTAGAGAGACTCTAAATAGAGTATTTATTAGTACTATTAGCTTTAGACTAAGCTTAAAGTATATAGATCTTAAACTTAAACTTGATTTTATTAAATACGCTTATCTACTAAACGCTATAGGCTACGCCTAGTTAGAACTATCTAGGCTTCTACCTAGATTTAGTACCTCTAGGGCCTTTCTAATAGTTCCTTATAAGCCTAGTATAACTCCTACTAAAATAGAAAACTTCTTCTTTTCCTCTTTAGTTTAGAATGAAAAGAATTATACTACCTCTTATTAAATAGAGTTAGGTTAAGCTCTTTATATATTCAAAGCTTACTACTATAAGAATTAAAAATAAGTTAAGTGCTACTCCCTACTCCTTATTATTAAGGGGAAAACTAAGCTTGAGGTAAGGTATAAAAGTTACTTAATCTTATATAATAATACAATTTTATCTTTCTAAACTTCTTAATCATTCTAAATTAGAAGACTACTTTTTTATAAGTAGTAGAGCTAACGTATAAAATTATTTTATTTCTTACCTCTAGATTTCTATTAGTAGGTCCTATATCTTCTTTTAGCTTAATATAGCTTTATTAGCTACTCTACTAATAGAAATCTAAATCTCATTTAGGAGACCTACTAATAAAAATCTAAAATTTGGCCAGGTGCGGTACATCAATCGCAGGCGAAAGACTAGCCACTGGGTAGTTATTCCAGAGCTTCCTGTTTAGTCCCTACGAAACCAGCCCGGGAGATTTTACTTACCCCTAATACTATTGTAGTCTGGGCATCGAGGGACAAATCGAGGCTCACAAAAAAGGTTCATGCGCGGGTGTAGCCGCTGAGGATAGCTTTTTTGTAGAGACGTTTTCAGGTCTGTGTGGATGAATCGGAGCGATGACTGCCCAGAAGGGCAATAGTGAATGCCGACAGCGGCCAGCAAAAGCATTGGGCCCGCCGTTCCGGAGTCCCCTCTCCGCGGCCCCACAATCCGGAAGACATCTCGGTAGTTAGCGTCCAAAGGCTAGCACGTACCTACCTTCCACACCGTCGCCCGAACGGAACGGAAGCGTACACTACTTCTGCCGACGATTGCACAAGTCGACTATTCGTTGGTTGACACAGCACAATCGCAATGCAGTGCGGCTCCATGTTTAAACCGTTGTCGCCGCGACGATGACATGGTCGCGGTGGCGTCCAAGTGTCAAGCGGTTCATCTCTAGTTGATTACGAACTTCGGATGGGAACTTCGCCGCCTCAACTTTTGTGAGAGTCCCAACATCACACAGCGTCGCCCAAGCGAATCACGCCTCCATCCCCCTTAGGCCGGTTTCGAGTTCTGGCTGCAAAGCATTCATGCCGCACGTTAACCGCGCGTCGATGAAGCGAAATGTGTGGTGATGCCAGAGCAAGCGCAATTACCAATCCCAAACAGCAATCTTGCTCATTTCAGGCATGAAATCGAGAGCAGCGCTCATCCGCTCCGAGCCTGAGCTTACTGTTCCGTGTCTGGAAGTCGCTTCGTCCGTAGTCATAGAGGGGTTTCTAGGCAAGTCAGACGAACTCTATTTCCTGTTCTTCTGCCGGAGTTCTGCGGATAGCTATTTCAAGCAGGGATATCCGGTCTAGTTCCAATAGCGGAACGCGTTCTAACATCACTCATACTGACAGTGATGGGCATTCGCAAACGCTATTCTTGCTTGAAATACTGCACAGCGAGGGCTGCCGTAGTCGGTCTCGAGAGCAACCTATAAAGTGAACGGTTGCTTCGTCTTTCACAAGGATGCTAATATACAAAGGCTCCTGCATAGTCGGTTGGCACCGCAAGGATTCCGCTCATAATGAACCCCAGAGTCCTTCATTTGAGACGCAGTCTTCCTCAACAGGGGTCCCCTGGCTGATGCTGACAGCACGTTGTCACAGGCCAATGGCGGCTGTTGTGAACTTGGTGGTTGGTTTGGTTTTTAGCAAGGATATCCTAGATCTGCAGGGGGCCTGCCCACATCGTCATCCAGCGACCCAAGTGGACCCTTTCAAGAGAACCGCTACAAGTCGCAATTCTTCGACGGTGACTGCTGCGGATGCTGAAAGTCCGTATCATAGTGCGTCGCTCTCGAGCCTGTCTTGCACATTCACGGTTGTGTTTAACCGGGAAATAGATATTTACCCCGGAGTCAAGATGAGCCGTGCCAACGTGCGGTATGCCTGGCGGTACAGCACCAACAATGTCTCTCGATCGAGATGGAAAACTTACAATAGCGTAGGATCGTACTGGCAAGCAAGCTGACCAACAAGGATGTTGCAGTGATCGATATTCAGGTATGAATCACATGATGCTTCGGCCCTGTCGGGTCGTTCATTTACGCACGGCGCTAAGAAATCCAGATAACGCAGGAAATATTTGCCTAGGCATGCAGCATTGATGGAAGCTGAGCACCAGTTTAAAGTTGGGACCTACAGCCCCAGACAATTCAAGCGTTGAGGTCCCCAGCTGTCATTCAAACGCTGCCATTCACCGAAAGATGGCACATCCCAAAGTTTCACCCGAGGGAATTGTGGGCAGGCGCGGGTACGTACTCGTATTCAGCGCCCATATATTGGGGCAAAGGCCACTCGCTGCTTTTAGACTCTACAACATCATTATCCCACTCAATACAGACCCCTACATTCGGCACCGTCTATACACCTCGACCCATAGTGGAATACCATATAATCCATGGCGGTTTTCCTCAACAAACTTTCAGCCACCACGTGGCACCCAGGATAGAAAAGCACCGATTTCAGTGCAGTTACAAAGGGTGGCAAACTTTGACCGCGCTTCAGAGAATTGTCACGCCTGCCCATACATGTATGGGCACCCCTGTTATGTAAGCACATCCGCAGCAGATGTATAGATACATCTGCCCATCGGGCATCCTACTAGTTAGTAAGGCATCATATTACATACATACTTGGGATACCCCTCACAGTATAGTAGCACGACCAAGTCGTCTAAACCATCACCAATTCTCGCGATTACATTAATCGTGAGAACTAGATGTGATTAATTTGAGCTGTTGGCACTATATTGGATTTGGAACGTATTGACTAATCTAGCTAGGCTATATAGGCCTATCCTAACCTTAATGACCCTACCTGACTGCATTACTATCTTCCGACTTTATCTAACTTCAACCCTATCCTACCTCTACTATCGCCCTATTTCGCTATCTAAATCTACTGGAATTCGGACTCCTGGTAATCCCCATCTTCTTTCCTGTGTTGGATTCACCTTGTACGGCCACAATAGCGTCTATGTTGTTAGATTCGCCGGACTCTATACTGTTAGTCGACCTCTAATGTGACTCTAGATATTTGCTGTAATTCATTATGGAGTCCTAGTCTAACTTAATTATTACTAATGGTATCCGACCTGCTTGAGATATTATAGATCTTATAGTAGATCTTCCCGTCGCCCTAACCTATTTCGATATTCTATATCTAATTAAATAAAATAGTAAGCATAACCGTATTACTTTCCTGCGTAGCTGGCGTTGCTAGGCCGCTACCTATTAATAATAACTAAGCTGCACGCTAGAACCCGTCCTACTATTAGCTCTGGTGAAACCTGTAGTGATATTCTCTCTAGAGGATATTACCTGGTTAACTAAGGGCTTATATAAGCTTGATTTTTATATTTTGCTTAAACTGAGGGATCTGAGTGTTATGACCCGTTATGCAAGGATAACAACCAACCAACCCACCTAGGCGTCAGATGACTAGGACAGGACATTTGTACTGCAGGATCACGGGAATACTAGGGATGCCCACGGCATGGAAGAACTATGGTATAAGTCACGTGATGATAAGATAAAGAATGATTAGTGGAGCGTAGAAGGAAGCGCTTAGTGATTAGTTGGTCTTGCTA
>JAXCEF010000561.1:0-30848 GCA_037178605.1 Colletotrichum euphorbiae | reverse complement strand
GTTAAAAGCGTTCTTTCTTAGGGGATTAATATTTATAGGCTAGATATCCTATCTTATTGCAGTTATAGTATTGCTTATCTTTCTTCTAGTTGTTGTTCCGCTTGCTGTCTTTATGGGCTGCGCTGAGGTTTATAGGTCTACTATAGTATCTATAGGTAGTGGTATACTGGGGGGCCCTGGGGTTATACCTATAGTTAGAGGTTTGTTTAGCGCGGTAGTTGTTACTAGGTTGGTATAGGTTGCCCTTTCTTCTATTATTATTTTATCCTACTTTATTATTTTAAGTAGACTATCCTTTGCGTTTAAGGCGTTATTTATAGAGGCGGTTATTAATTTTAACTATAGTATCTATATATTAGTAGAGTTCTTTGGGGCGGTTGAGTTGTGTGAGCTTGTTCTTAACTTCTTCCTTTAGGCCTTAGTAGAACTTAGCTATTAGGGCTTCTTCTCCCTAGTTTAGCTTAGATAAAATCTACTAGAACTTAGTAGTATACGTGCTAGCTAATCCTTTCTGTGTGAGATTAGTGAGTTTGCGTTTAGTAATTCGTTCTTTATCCAGGCTTCTAAAGGCTTCCTAAAGTTTCTTCTTAAACTTACTATACTTCCTAAATACTTTCTGAGTTTCTTTATCTTACTAGTTATATAGTCTACCTAGTTAGTTCCTTATTAATAGTTTGAACTAAGTGAGGGTATCTCCCCTGAGGAAAAATATAGCTTAATAAACCTTTATGGTTTTATCTTAAAATGAGGCGGCGTAGTAATAAAGGTAGGCTTAGGTGCGGGTGAGAAATCCTTAAAGGGTTCCTGGCTCTCCTAAGTATAGAGCAGGTTCTGGGTATTTGGCCTTGGGTCCGTGTTGGGTAACTAGCTGCGCGTTTTCCTATTAGAGCTAGAGGATTATATTATATATCTATTAAAGGCTTATTATTTCCTGGGTGTTTATAGGGGCTATCTGGGCCTATTAGTTATTTGTGGGTCTTAGGGCTGTGGGTTATATGTTCCTAGTACCGTTAGCTTGCTGCGCGTTGTTGTTAGGAGTTAATATAATTTCTATTTTATACTATTTAGTAGCGTTAAAGGTTAACTTACTAAATAGGAGTAATTAAAGTATTATAGTTAGTTATCTAATAGTAGGGTTCTATTAATAGAAGCTAAGGGATAACGCTAGGTTCATAGTATAATCTTACTATATTATATTACTAAATAAATCTTAGGGTTCTAGGAGTATAGTAATTAGTTATAGTTCTTATAAGGGGGTTGTAGTATAAGATAAAGCTGAGAGTATTTATTAGAGTAATTATGAAGTTAATTGCTGAAGAGCTATAGAAGTCTATTCTTAGGAGTCCTAAGTCTATACTATATATAAGTCCTAAATAGTCCTTTTTACCCTCATTACTAATTACCAACTAGGTACTGGTGATTGCTTAGTAACTGCGGGTGAGTGCTTAGTGGTTGCGGGTGAGCGCTTAGTAGTTCTTTCTATATGCTTAGTCTTATCTTATCGCTACGTGACTTGTACTATAGTTCTTCCGTACTGTGAGCATCCTGACGTTCCCGTGATCCTGCAGTATAAATGTCCTGCCCTAGCCGTCTGATGCCTAGGTGGTTTGGTTGGTTGTTATCCTTGCATAACGGGTCGTAACATTATAGTTCTGTTTACTCTTCTTTCTTTTAATTATAAACTACTATATTATAAAAGCTATATAACCTATAAGGTATGTAGAGTTATTATTATTATCCTCAGCTAGCTTATACTTCTACTTATATTTACTTAGGGTAGTAATATTATAGAGCTCTTCTAGAGGTTTCTATATAAGCTATTAATGGCTATCCTACTTTACTCTGCCGATTTCATTAAATGTAAGGGCGAAGGCTTGATATTCCTGCTTCACGAAAAGCCAGGCGTCGGGAAAACGTATACAGCTGGTGAGCCATTATGAACAAACGTGGCTATAAGTTTCGAGACTGAGACGCATAGAGTGCATTGCACAGTACACCGGTCGCCCGCCGTTGTCTCTTACAACATCCAATATTGGAGTAGATCCGGAAGACATCGAAGACAACCTGACCAGATGGTTCAAGCTGGCGGAGAGCTGGGATGCTCTCATGCTCATTGACGAAGCCGACATTTACATGGAACGAAGAGAGGTCCGAGATCTCCGTCGTAACCATCTTGTCGCCGGCCTTTTGAGAGCATTAGAACACTGCAAGGGCATCCTGCTCCTCACTACCAATCGCGTGGGCACATTCGACGAAGCTTCCATATCTCGCATCCACATCCAGATCTACTACCGCCCATTCAGCGACGAAGACCGCGAGAAGGTCTGGGACACGTCTTTCCAGAAGCTGGCGGAGGAAAGAGAGACGACGCTCCGAATCATGCAGTCGACCAAAGATCATACCCAGTCTGAAGAGCTGAGGGCCCTAGTATGGAGTGGGAGAGAAATACAAAATGGTGAATCTGACCCAAGTTTTGTGAGTGTATACATATGCTTACATGTACGGATGCAGCTTTTCAGGTTGCAGTGGCCTTGGCTGAAGCACGAGCCGAGAAAGACTCCAAAGGCAAGATCATGATCAAGCCGGAGCACATCAAAGCATCTGCGCAAATGTCAAGAGAATTCAAGAACTACCTCACGAAGCTCCATGGACAGGACCCGAGTAAACTAGCGGCAAGCATGGGTAACCGATTTGATGCTTTTGGAGAGCCGCCAAAACCTCGCACGCCAAAAGAGAAGAAGTACTAGTGTCCGTGAGACTGAGCGAGCGCCGGGCATATTCGTATTTGCTCCTGCTCCCCGGTGTTGCGGGCGTTTCAAGTGCCCACAATCTGCTTGGTCGAAGAGCTTAAGTTTAGTTCAAGTTGTAAAAACAATGTTGCTAGATCAATCTTGCTGCGACGCTGTCTGATCCGGTTCTATTTCCCCGTCCACAGACCAAACAAAGAACGTCCTTTTCCCTGTTTATAATTCTACGTTGCCTCTACAGCTCCTTTACCAATATATCGTCCGTTTGAACCACTGAGCCGACAACGAAATCATGCGTGCCAACTGGCTTGTAACCCCATTTCTCATATGCCTTACGCGCCCGGAAATTCTCTTCCCAAACCCCGAGCCAAATGTTCTTGAACCCTTGCTCTCGTGCCATATTCTCCAGCCTGTCCGCGAGCGCTTTGCCCGTGCCGGTACCATGAGCCTTGGGGTAGAGGTATATGCGTTGCAGTTCAACAACGCCCTCAAGGTCGGCGACGCAAGGCTCTGTTGAGCCCCGCGTGAGCATCGCGAAGCCGAGAATGTCGCCTTGTGAGTCGGTCGCGAGGATGGTGTCTTTGTTCGGATCGCTCAGGTCTTTGGTGATCGCCTCGATAGAGTAGGACTCATCGAGGAACGCCTGGAGCTCATGTGGCTCTACTGAGTGACCAAAAGTGACCGAAAAGACGTGGGCGCCGAGTTTGGAAATGACCGCGACGTCGTCCAAAGTTGCCGGTCGAATGGTGATATTCGGAGGACCGACCTGTTGGTTTTCAACTGACCTTGCCGATGCTGTCATCGTTGACGTCGAGAACGAGGTTAAGGGCGCGCAGGCCCTGACGGTTTGATGATGATGTTGGGTTCTGGAAAGACTGGGACGACGCTGAACCACGCTGATAATTTTGGATGGGTAGCTCGGATTAACGTTCACGGAGATTAGGAGTCGGCGCCCCTCGACCTTTTGTACATACTTCAAGCACCGCGAAATTGCAGCCATTGTTGTTCTGGTGGATGTTTTAGCGACCGATGATTCTGAAATACACGAGACACGTTCCGCTAACTCCGAAGAAGTCTGCAAGGCGCGACCGACATCTTGCCTTGAGCCGAAGGGCTCGGCAGGTCTCGCCTTCGTTGTTGCGCCTTTTTGTCAATGCCATCCCTGGAAAGGCAAAATGGTTTGTCTTTCGGCCGGCGGTCCGCTGCGGCCTGATTACGCCCTTAGCTTGACATTGGCGTCACCCGTGGACTAGATGAACTGGATCTTGTTAGTATTCCCCGGGAACTGGGGCGCTTTGACGGATATATTGTCCGTTGAGGGGGTTCTTGAGCCAATTGGCACCCTCCAACTGATGCATCGTCCCTCTGTTTACTGTCGAATTAGTCGAAAGCTGTGGTCTTGTAGGGTCTCAACGTGGCCGGCCGCAGGTGTGCATTCACTAACTCTGCAAGTTCACACGCTAGGCAGGTCAATGACTCAAGACACCACCATGCCCAGATTGATCATAAGGAGACTCACGTATCTTTGTATCTACCTATCTTCAACGCATGGAGATAACATCACAGCTAAATAATCTAATCGAATCAACTTTTCCCTTATTGCCATAGCCGTTCTTCACATTTTGAAACCCCCCCCCCCCAATACTTCATACGCCCTCCCCCTTATCAACCGACTTTCCCTCTGGGTTCTTTCGGGTTTCTGGGCCGAAGATCACCACGCAGCAGACAGCAGCACATGAGATCGCGACGAAAAGAGCACTCACTGTGGAGAACCAACCAACGCCAATGCCTTCCACTCCGGGAAGGCAGACTGCCGTAGCGATGGCAGCCAACGTGTATCGAATAAAGTAGTTGCTGGCTGTGGAAGAGGTTATGTCAGCGTTGAACAGGTCAAGATATGGCCAGATCGGAGGCCATACCCATGACTTCGGACGCTCTGTCGCGAAAAACATCCAAGCAATAACTGTTTAGACAAGGGAAGCAGATCATTTGAGCGACACCCTGGGCGAACATGCAGATAATAGGCAGAGGAATTCCGCCCTTCGCCTTGTCAATTGCCCAACCGTATATGATAGCACTCCCAGGGATTACGAGACCCATAGCGATGAATGCACTGCGCAATCGGTCTTCCGGCACACGCTTGCCACGCTTCTTAATCCATTTCTTGACGATGTGATCCGCGAACGGTCCGCCAACGAAAGTCCCAAGGAGATACCCTGCACCAGGGGCGAGGAAAAAGAACCCGGATTGCAAAGGCGAGGTGAGCTTGAATCTTGGGTTGATGACGTAGCGAACGGGAGTCAGAAGAACTTGCATGTTCCACATGATCGAAGATGCGGCGATGCCCTGGCGATACGTTAGCCGACGGTGAACGACAAGAAGGCCTCTTACCGCGTTGACCAAAACGCTCGTTGCGCTCTGATGAGACTTGCCATCGCCCAGCTTGGGTACGGAAACCTATTTTGTTTCTTAATTATGAGGGAACTGGAAGACTTACCACGATAAGAATTTTGGGATACCGGAACAACGATATAACCCTGAAAGGGTTGGTCCATTCCCAGACCTGGGCAACCTTTTCCTTGACCGTAAGGCCTTCCAGTTCTTCGGACCATTTTCCGTGACTGGTTTCCGGCAGAAATGCGATTGCCAACATCATTGCAACCCCTCCAAGAGCACCTTGGAACCAAAAGAGCGACTTCCAAGTTGAATAAGTGACGATGACGCCTCCAAGGAATGGCCCGAAAGCAGGGCCGATTAGAGTCCCGCCTAGGAACCAGCCCAGAGCTGTCCCACGTTCGGTCGGTCGATAGACATCGCTGATGCAGCTTGACCCAACAACAAGAAAACAGGTCCCACCAAAAGCAGTGATGGACCTGAATATGAAGAAAGCTGCCAAGTTGGGCGACACTGCTGTCGCAAGAGAGAAGACGCAGAACAAGACAGTCGATGAGACGAAAATCTGGCACATTTAGTTGAACGGCACACCCTCGCAGGCATGAGACAAAGCTGCAATAAACAGCTTATTGCACACAAAACTACTGTACAAGATGACGACGCAAGATACAAAGGTGCTTGTGCTTACCCATTTTCTGCCGTAGACCTGACTTAATGGACCCCAAAACAGGACTCCGATGCCCATGATCAAGAGGAAAAAGGCGTTGGAGTAGTTGATAATGGATCCAGTTGTGTTGAATGCAGTCGCCACCTCAGGAAGAGCCGATAATACTAGCAAAGCTGCCAGGTTGATACCCAGGCCACCGAAAGACACAATGGCTGTGATCAGGGCTTTGCGCTTGGGCGTAAACTTGGCGTACACGGTCTCATCTTCACGATAAGAAAAAGGTCGGCTCGGCGTTTGTGCCAGGATGTTGACGCCCTTCTCAGCATTGGACGTCCTCAGCGCAAGAAGATCGGATGGTAACTCGTCCAATCGTGTGGGGACTTTGGACAAAGTGTGCTCTGACGACATGATGGAAATACGTTCCGTTTGGCGTTTCTAGTGACATAGAAAAGAGACCACGGAGTTGCATGTGAGGATGTATTTGCCAGCTTCAGCTGAACTAAAAGACAGGATGGGAGAGATGCTGACAATAAAAAGTGACAGGACCTTTCGCTAAGAATGTTCCACCAATTCTAACAATGAGCAACCGTCTAATCGCTGACATCCAAGGGCGGACGATCCGCATTTAAATATGAAGCCCAACCTTTGCGTGTACAATGAGAGACAAGGCAGAAAAAAACTTACCCGGCACAGTCCCACTCGGACAGACTATTCCGACGTCGGTCAGTGGCCGCTGCTGGATCGTCGCGTCCGAGACGCATTCAAAGACATCATCCTTGGTTCTGAAAAGCCACAAACCAGCAAAATGCTTCATTGGGGCCGGGTCCGGACCTGAATGCAAAGCGGAGTTTCTCCGCAGCGGGGAACGCACATCCTCCACTTCGGGTTGAGATCAGGCATGATGTTGGACAAGGGCAGCTGTCAGTCTCCAGTAAGGCTGCAATTCCGTTATCTAGATTCTGAGACACGAGCAACCTTTGGGCCTGGAATTCAAGTCCCATAAATGAAGCTTCTGCCGCGGCCGGAGGCGGAGCGTGGGCGTTCCCAGGACTGTTGGTTTCCCATCGTATCAGTGCCGGCGGAACGGGCAAAAGGCCGAGGATGAAGGGCCCGACGTCGGTCGGGACTGAGGCCACCGAGACAAGCTGAGCTCCGCCCTCGGACCCGCTACTGCCGGGCGTCGCATGCCGTGATAACGCGGAAGAGAGAGCTTTTACACCGCATTTTCATGTATTACAAGTCAAGAGTGACTCCAACGAATTCTTTTGCATATTGCATCCTTCCACTCGCTCATTGCGAACGCCCCGAAAATTATGGGAGACCAGACGTTATGGATGTTTACCCTGGCCGTCGCAGTACCGTTACCTTACCCGCAGACTCTGAAACTCATCCGCGCCATTGCCAATAATACTCATTCTCGATGCACCTGGTTCTCGACTCCAAAAGGCCAGTCGCTATCGGCAAGCGGCAAAGGGATGAGTTTGTCGTTGGTTGGGTCTACGTAAATTCAACCCTCATGCTACCCCGCATCTTCGACGAATGATATTGTGTGCCGAAACAAATCGGCGGCCTTATGACAGACCCAACCAACCTTTGCTGAGATGTGTCTTTAGTCCCATCCCGGTCATCATCTTCGTTGGTAATCTTCCTCGGTTGAACAGCACGGAATGGGTCATGCATTGGTCACAGTCACTTCATTCCATCCGGTGATGTGCCTGTTCAAATTCTTGGATCCGTAAGGCTTTCCATGTTGGTTGCCTAAGTGAACGGTTAGCAGGCTCATTCAACACAAGGCAGACTTCAGCCTCCCCATGGCGCTGGAGGGATATCCGTTGGCTGTGATGGACCGACCACTTCGGGAACCAGTTCTAAAGATTTCAAACAGGTCATAGTGTTGGTTCGGCCGGCGCTAAATCAAGACACTCATTGGATCAACATCCCCTCGTCACTTCGGTCAATGATATGCCACCGACGGCCTCCCATTATTTCAATACGAGGCGCACTCAATGGCTGATTCTAGGTTTTCTTCGTATATCTGTAGGCCGCCTTCCTGCTTCTTGGGCATTAGTGATACGCCCCATGAAAATTGGTTTGCATTCTTACATCTTCGTATTCAACAAGTATCTGTCCAAGTAATGGCACACGCGGTGGACCTCCAATGTCTTCAAGACAGATGGAAAGTTTGCGAAAAGGAAGAAGACCAAAAACGGTCGCTGATATTGGTGCGAACCACAATTCCTCTGCCGTTACATCATTTCAGTCTAACATGCCTAGGGCCTTTTCGACCACATCAACACGTTATCTCACAAGCTTTCAGAGGCGGGACAAAGTCTCGAGGAGAAGAATGTTTACATCAAGTCCATGATCATGAACAACAGTGAGGCACAGAAGCATATCGAAAGCCTGCGCGCTGAAAAGGTCCGCCCACGAAATCAACCGAACACGAACTCGCCTACTGAGGCGCTTGGCTGACCTCTATAGGAAAACCATCAATTTGCACTTGTTGTGATCGATGGAGACAGCATGCTTGTAAATCCATAACATTCCCATTTCTTTCGGCACTTAACCTGACTTGGTTCACTAGTTTAAGGACCAGCTTGTGAAAAAGGGTCTTGCCGGAGGCAAGGCGACGTCAGCTTTGATGAAAACCGCAGTTCTTAAAGAGCTTACGGCTACAGGCTCCGCCCTTCCGCATTACCTGCGAATTGTCATTCGAGTGTACGCCAATCTCAAAGGTCTCACGAAGACATATCGTGATTGTGGTGTATCGCAAACCTCCGAGATCCTCGAAGAATTCATTCGAGGCTTCAATATGGGAGATGCATTATGTGACTTCGTCGATGCTGGGAATGGGAAGGAATGTGCTGATGAGAAAGTTAAAGGTAAGAGCCCATGGTTTTTAACAATCAAAGCCTGTCGCACGCACGTCAATAACAAATCGACACCAGCAATGATTCAAATCGGCGTAGATGATGTTCATTGCCGGCGTATTATGTTCGGCGGTTCAGCTGACAATGGATATGCCCGCATGCTCGATCAATATGTCGTCAACCCGAATGCGCGAGAGAAGATTGTTTTGCTGGAAGGACCACCCTTTGCTCGAGAACTGGCGGATTTCAAGGATGAGTTCGGCATTGTTTCGCTTCCAGACATCTTTCGAAGCCAGAAACTTCCCAACATCGACCGCAGGGTGCCATCACACCCCACGCCACCTTCGACTCCGTCAATCGGTTACGCAGCAGCAGTCGCCAAAGCCTCTACTACTTCAGACATTCCATCTTCACTCGCGTGTCAAAAGCCCGGGCCTGCTCCAATCCAAGCTATTGCGGGTGTGTTCCGTAATAAAGCTGGTGAGCGCGTCGATGCACCCCTCAGATGTACGCGCCACGAAATAAACATGATGAAAGCCCGGAAATTGTGCAACAACTTTCATCTTCTTGGCAATTGCCCTTTCGAGGACGAATATGGGTCGTGCCAACACCAGCATGGCCCGAAGCTGTCCGGGAGGGATCTTCAGGCCCTTTGTGCTGTTGCTAGGCTTACTCCCTGTCAGCTTGGACTGGATTGTCGTGAATCGGACTGCATCTACGGTCATCGGTGCGTCCGGGATAATTGCACTGGGTCAGGTTGCTGGTTTCCGATCGAGTTACACAATGTCGACCAGAGCACCATTACACGAATCGAACAGAACGGACAGCTGTGTTGATGTGGTTTTTATTTAGCCGATGGCTTTGCGCAGGCATTTGGGACATTCTGGTAAAAACGAGGTTGGAGAATTGTTGGGAGTTTCCAACTGTTCTTCGACATCCATGGATGCCTATTCAACCAAGTACCACCTGGTGGATGTTGTTTTTCTCGGACTGGGAAAGAAGCACAATAGGACGTGTACTCTGAATGAAGGCAATGTTTTATCTGTTTTTTTCGCTATTTTATTATGAAAGGTATATGCCTAATGAGACTGATTTCGGTCAGCTCGACAAGGAAGCTCCCCGCGATGTGACTCGAGATTATCGCGACCAACAAGATCAGCAGGGGTTCGGGCCATCCCGCGCACCATTGCGGGACTTGGACCAATTACCACAAGTACCCTAGTCTGATTTGGCGATGATGCCGGATAAATCATACCGCGCCTGTTCACTTCTGGTAACTTGGGCCGAAGCTCGCCCAGGTATCCTGGAAATCTCGCCCTGTCCGTGCAGAATCTCAACTTCATAAGTGTGCACTCAGTGCCATGATCTTCATCCATTCAAGAGGTTATATGAAAAGGTCAAGTTGAACGCCTAAATTCTGCACCACGATTCTCTGTCGATCAGCTATGGGGACTTCAACGCCGCAGATGTCGGCCAGGCTCTACAAAGTCCAGGCAACTCGTAGAGTCTTTCCAAGCACGCCAGCCCCCGAACCAGCCATCACTAAGCTATCAATCATCGACGCAACCGTTGCTCGTTTCACACCTACAGCCGCTATATGGCTTTATGACAAGAGCGACAAAGTATCGTTGCCTTATCCTGAACTATGCGAGAAGCTTGCACTCGCGCTCAGAGAAGCGCTGAACGATTATCCACATTTCGGAGGTCAAATTCGGTGGGCCACCAAGGAGCAGGTCAAAGATGACTTGGTTCCTCGCCATCATGGTCGTCCACTGGTGTACTATGGCTATCCAGGCGACCCCGGTGTCGAGCTGGTAGTTGTCGATTACGATTCGAACTTGGATGAGGTCGTACCTAGCAGAGAAGAAAAGGCTGGCGCTCTGAAGGTTTGGAACGCAAGCGGGTTTCGACAGAGCGACTTTCTCCCGGACACCAAGATCGCTCTGTCTTCTCTCAATTCCATCGACGGCCTACCATGTATGGCCATTTAACTCACACAATTCAAATGTGGGGGTATCGGGATCAGCTCCATGCTCTCACACCCGCTAGCGGACGCCGTGTGCCTGATGAACTTACATGAACTCCTGGGCAGCCAAGACCAGAGTCTTCTCCACAAACAATTCTTCGAACAGCGAGCTGCAGTCTTGCAAGCCGCCGATATTCGATCCAACGCTGCTTGAAAAAGTTGCCGGTCTCGGCCCGGGCGGTCTACCTGATGCTGCTAAAGTCGAGAAAGCTCGTCTATTACCTATGCATCGATTCGACTGGTGGGAAGAAGAAGCTCCGGGATTTCCTGCGGGTACGGAATCTGCCACACTAGCCACGAAGCCGCCTTTGCAGGAATTGAGTAAGACAAAACTCAGCTCATCGACGTTCCCTCCGTGGCCAACTTGGGACATGGCCGCTCCAGTTGATCACTATCAGATACGCTTTTCTGCGAGGGAGTTGGCGAATATCAAGGAAGCTGCACATGCCACTTTGCCGAACGACCTCGAATCTTGTCGCGTCTCTAGACTCGACGCTGTTTTGGCTCATGTCTGGATCCTAATCGATCGAGCAAGAGAGCACCAAGATTGCCAAGACGACGTCTACATGGACATCACGCTTGGCCTTCGTTCAAGATTACAGCCTCCCCTTCCTGATACCTTCGTAGGATCTCCTCTGGCCATAGGATACGTCGGGAAAATGGCTGCAAATGTCATTACAGGATACGTCGGGAAAATGGCTGCAAATGTCATTACAGGTAGTCTCGGCGAAATTGCCGGGGCAATAAGACCTATGATGGAGCGCTTCACCCCCGATGCCGTCGCAGCCTACATACATGATGCCGCCCATGAGATCAGTCCGCAACGACTGTGGCAGGCCTTTCTCGGTACGCAGCACACGCTTGTGACGTCTTGGGTGAGAGCCAAGGCCTATGAGCTAGACTTTTTCGGGGCGGACGAGATGGCAAGATATGTCCAGGGAGTCATGCCAAAGATTTATGGTCTCGTTCAGATCATAGACGTGGCAGATACTGGCGACTTTGATGTCAGCATCTGCATCCAACGTGAAGCTATGGGTCGGCTATTGAAAGACCCCTTGCTTCGAAAATATGACACTTCTACGGTGTAACATCCAGAGCTTCATAGCACCAAACCCTTTTTCTCATGACACAATTTGTGTTTCGTAGGACATTATTTCATCTACAAGATGGGCGGAGGTTTTGCTACATGAATTATATACACTGAAGAACACAGTCGGGCTTCACCAATACGAAACCTCTTCCATGAACCAACAACGGCGTTAGTTACGTTCAGGCGTAGACGTAGCATAGCGGACTACCTCCAATGTTGCTCATCAGCTCGCCGATCGTGTGGTTCTCCGCGTTTACACCAAGGTTGATGATGTCCTCAACGGTGGCATGTCGACTGGGTGGTCGGTTGCTGATGGTAATGGTGCCAGCAATGTCGAAAGCGTTCCACAGTTGCAAGGCTTGCCAAAGCCAGTAAACGCGGTCTACCATGGCATGGTGGAAGAAAAACGTCGGGTCAACGGGAGAGGAGTACAAGTCGCTGGCTTCGCCGTTGACGGAGAAGTGACCAGCAGCATGCATGCCTAGGAAGCCGTCTGCAAAGCGTCCCTGAAGCTCATTTTGGAAAAGCTCAATACTCTGGGAGGCAGCTCCCACGGTAATGTTGAGCATGTTTTCGTTGGTCATCCAGCTTGACATAGCATATGAATTGAGGTCACGGCTCAAACAGCGAGGGTTTTAGCCGAGCCTGCCGTTGGGGTTGGCCTCCATGCCATCCATGCCGGGGCTTACGGGTCCAAGGTTGACTGTCATACTGGCGAAAGGTTATAAGCATCCGACGAAATGTTTTCATGAGCTTCAAAGACTTACTTGGTGAAAGGGCCGCTCTTGACACAGCCACCGCCGCTGCCCGAGGGAAGGAAGATGGCACCAGCGCCGCCGATGCTGCCGTTATGCTTCAGATAGGCACCATCACCGCCCATACTCGTGCTGCTTCCATCAAAGACAGGTGACTTGGTCAATGAATCCACTCACCGGTTGTGAGCCCTTGTAGCCGCACTCGTTCCGCAAAGCCTCCTCGTAGGCCCGAACGAAATAACGGTGCCACGTCAGGAAATTTCCCTGTTCGACGATGTCAGAGGTGCCATTTGGAATCAAACATGAGTTTTGCTCACAGTGACGTGAATTACAGTGGTCTGATTGATGTGGACGGCAACGAAATCATCGTAGCGGTTTCTCGCGCCAGGCGCAAACTCGAGGTCCGACTTTGAAGGCGATGTAAACATGCACTGGACCGCACTGATGTAGTCTTTCTTCTCCTTGGCCGAGAAACGCTCTCTTCATTCACGTGTCAGCACCAGGAAACTCCCCGCGATCCGCATGGCACTGTGGAGGATGTACGAACCAGTCGCGGCGATAGCGTGCGTTGAGAATATTACAGCTGCTGCGCTTGCTCACTGCATTCGACTCGGCCTCGAGGGCGTCCATAGCCCGGGCTTGGAGATCGGTAAGAACATCTCGAGCCTCGACTGGGGATACCTGTCAGACGTTGAGAACAGATTAAGACCCGTTGGGTAGCGCCTCCGGCCATTGTCTGCAGGGCTCCGGATCCGCGCCGAGAAGGGCCTACCCGAACAGTGCGGGATGGTAGGCTGGAAGAGCCACTCTCCTAGGGCGGGATTTGCTACTAGGGTGCGAAAATTGCAAGTAAGGGTCGCGAATCGAACGTACATATGCGGCGGGCAAGAGACCAGAATTCGATAGCCCAGATCCAGGGCCCACGGCGCCGCGATGCCGGAAGTAACCCTCTTCGGTCCAGATGAGTGAATGAGATGGAGGGGATGTGCGTCTCCGCCGGTCGCCACCGCACCGACCAAGGCGAATGAGAAGAAGGGAATTTGGCGTTAGCAAAATGCTGAGTTGGACGCGACTGTAGCATGCAGAAGCTTAGGTCTGAGTCGAGGCGATGAAAGTCCTAATATCGAGTTTACCTATATCTGTATGTTGGATATGCTCGTTGAGCTTAAACTTCAAGTTTTAAAGCTAAAGGGAAGCCGTTCGTCCTAACTGGGTGACCGGAGACCCAAAGAACACTGTCCATTTCGTCAGCTGCAGTCCGACTCGACAAAGCCACATTCAACCCCGGGGATAATCAATTGATCCAGGACGAATCACTTTCTGGCGTGGTTTGCTATCCTATCGTCCCGCTCGTCGGTTCTTGGTACATACGCCACCGTAGGCATCTAAAAGATAGACCATACTCCTTCTCTTTATAGACTGCCTCTAATACGTGAATGAAGATGTTGGGTAATTACTAGCAACTGTCGCTAGGTCATTCGTGATAGGAAGGTGGAGGATCAATATGTCCGCCATCGCCTCGCAGCACCAACAAACTTGCAATCGAATTTAAGAACCCCTTATTCTTCTGAATGCTTATAGTGTTTCTTGGTATGTATCCTTGCCCCGAAAACTCGGGTCAGTTATTATTGACAGGTGCGATGTATTGCATGCGGGAATCAGCACAGGAGACGCACGTATGCCGTACCGTAATGTGGGAGTCATCCTTGCGGTCGCCCTGGGAGACTCCTACGATTTTGGCCACTCACAGATTCCATCAATGATCCTGCAAACTAGTACAGTTATCGCATACTCCACCTATCTGCACGGAACATTCTTGGCGAAGAATTGGTTCACGAAATTTTGACGCCCTCTGTTCTGCTAAAATGGATCTCCTTCGTTTCCCTGCATCGGGGCACAGTCTAGAAGCCCGGAGTCGCACGAGACTTTCTCGGTCCGGCTGGGCCAGAGAAGGAGTCTCTCCAGTTCCTCTCCAAGCGACTGTCACTCAGTGACGCCGCATGTATTATGCTGTTTCGAGATGTCCCTTTCACGCCCCATATCGCCTGCATGCTGTAGGAGTGGTGTGGTTCCTACATCCCCTGAAGATTCTCGATCTTGAGGGGGCCGAACCGCTCAAGACGCTCAAAAGAATACGCCGATCTCCTCGCTCCCCTACGTGTCCACTATCCTGACCTTCGTAGCTCTTTCTTGCTTCTAGCTTCTTTCAGTTACCAGTCCGTACGTACGTGCGCCGAGCCGCACCGCCGCCAACGTCGCCGGTATGTCTTCGACTTCGTCTCCACAGCCGTGGATCCGGAACGACGGGCCCAGAAGAGCAGCACTGCCATGATCCTAGCCGTGACCGGAACGTTTCATCTGATCGCCCCCATTTTCGTTGCCCTCCGAACGTATACTCTCGTCGCTATTGTGGAAACAATAGGAATCGACGATTATATGATGATCATGGCCGCGGTAAGGCGATCCCCGTGACCCTCTCCAGCTGTGTGCGCTGGGTGGAGGCATGGTTACGTTCATTATTCAAGCCTTCTGCGGGCTCGGAAAACACAAGAATACGATCAGCACGCCTGATAATGTCGAGTTCTCTAAAGTCGGTTTTTTCCCAGGCGATCATCTCTGCGATTGGCGCACTCGCTTTTCTAAAAAAAAAAAAAAAATCGATCGCTCTTTCGTTGCTACGACTGATCAAGAATCCCTGGTATTCGCGGTCTCTGTGGGCACTTATAGGTAAGCTATCATTGCATTTGACCGACCACAAGGCATTTATTTAAGTAAGATATAAGTCTTCGTTGTTCTCTACCCCATTATGGCATGGTTGAGTTTCTTCGTGTATTGCACCCGTTAGCGGGGTACTGGGACAAAAGCCTGAAGCCGAAAACATATGGCATCAAATTGTTTGTTAATTTTGCGCTCGTCAATCCTGGTCAGTGGTGGTCACTTTCCCTCTCTAATTCAGTCTTTGCTGACCAGGCCAGCTTTCAATATCTTCACCCATGTTTGCTTTGCAGCGCTCCCCACACCCATTATCTTGGTCTTGCAGATGAAGTTGCGTACGCGCATCGAAGTAATTGTCGTCTTAAGTCTAGGATACTCTAAGTCTATCTTCATCCTAATATGGCATTCTTTTGGTCGTTTCAGCGCTGTTGTTATGGGCATCATCAAGGCAGTCTATCAAATCGCACTACCCAGATTCGTTTCGGGCTGAACGAAATTGCTGATAAGTCACAACGACCCTTAGCTACCAGCGCATTCGGTTCTGGTGATTGTAAGTGACTTTCGAAATTTCCGCCTTTTTGCCCGAAACCAAACTCATGGGGTACCGATAGTCTCCAGCTCAACCTGGGTATCATCGCCGCCTGCCCGCCTGCCCGCCTGCCCGGAAGCCACTGGTAGGCAAGGCTCTCAAGATTCATCGGCCGAGGATACAAAAGCGACAATCTCAACGAAAACCGATATCCCACAGATCGGACCGGTCGCACCGGAAATGCCACCGGAAACGCGCGAAGACATGGATACAGGGAACAAGGCGGCTAAGAGGCACCAGAGTTTGAGCTTGAAGAAGCCCCTCTCTCGCCAAGTACGGGATCGTACAGGACGAGCATAAAGGGGGACATCGTTCAGCCGCGGTGGCGATATATTAAAAACCGACAGCTTTGGTGACATGTCAGGGAGCGAAGAGATGATTCTGGAGGCTGTGGGCAGAGGTCAGGGCATGATGAGGACGACCGAGGTCCCAATCCAACGATGAAACTGCGAAGCAATAGCACGTTTCTTTGAGGTAACGGTGAAAATGAAAAGAGCATTTAGATAAACAAACAATTAGAATTCTTTCTAATCGAAATTCGTATTGGTTCAGGGATGTTGTGATTCGCAAACTCAGCCAACTGCCTGTTTCGGGTTGCATTCCGGCCGGTAAGGAGCGGTTTGCTGATCCTTCGACCTTCCTATCCGCCACACCCTCGTGAGCACGGATGCAGGATATTGAATTTGAACATTTCATCCCAGAAGCCTGTGGTCCCATTTCACGTTTTCTTGGAGCAGATGAATTGGTGACGATAAGTTGTGGGTTCACTGCTGCCCGGTTACAATTCTATCAAACTCATTGCCAAGCACCTCCCTCTAGAATGGACCCTATCAACGATATCCTTCATAGAACATGTGGTTAATATTGATTACAATACCGCAGATCCATCTGTTCCGTATTTCCGTTCATTGGCAGTCAACGGCACATGTTGTGGAGGGAGGACATGAGTTGCAAAGTAGATGCACTGAGTTGTCTAAGAAAATTTCAAGAAAACCTAACTCATTTCTTAGTCGCAACTTGTTGCTAAGATAGCACTGTCAACCCCATTCTCTCAATCTCTGTGTTTGACTCGGAATTGATAACTTGAGCCTCCAATTGTTTTTGTAAACGTACTTGGTTAGCACGCTCTATCAGACTTCGCGGCTTTCCCTCCCAAATCTCAGGTTTTCTGGGTGAGTCTCCCCGGTTTCTTCCAATTCTTCCCACCAGGACAGTTTCTGAAAGCGTCCCCATCACTCTCGAAGCTCATCCAGGCCTTGCCCCTCAATAACGTCATATTCATATACAAGCCAAATGTACCGGAGCCACCCCGCGAAGCACATATCAGCCAAGCCAGGTGTCTCAATGCCAGGCGTCAACCATCCAGTCGCTCACAGCGAGTCCTTGGCCCACGTCTGCATCTTAAGAAGACATCTGTTCATCTGAGCCTTTGCATTGAGAGCCGCCTTTTGATGCCTGTCAGCCGCATCCAGCCCCATGAATTTACATGCGATTGGTGATGCATGACGGAGGTAGTAGGTGAAATCGGCCTGCGCAGCGTTGATGGCGAGAAGTATGTCACCCATGACTGCTTTATCGACAGCGTCGGCGCTCTGGAGAGCTGGGAACTCCGAGTAAACATCTTCGAGGTAAGCAGGTATAGCAGTGCTCTCGTGTACCCAAGTTGTCGTGCCTTCGGCGGAGTTTAGGATTCGTAAGCAGGGCGTGCTCCTGTCGGAAGGTTTGAGGTCATCAAGATCCGCCGGTTCGAGCTTTTGAACCGTGGAATTATAGTTGATAATATTCATTTTGAGTGATGGTATGGCGCTCCTTCTTTCCAAAAGGTCGCTGGGGGTTGTTAGGCCCTTGATGAGGAGGTAGTATACAACCCGACGGGGATAAAACCCTTTCGCCCAAAGGAAGAGAGTGTGCTTAGCAGGGTTTGCCATAGTTTATACCGTCGCCACAGATCTGAGTTGGTTCAGTCACAGTCGTTAGGATTCCCTGTCTCTGGACGCACGTTTTGATCTTGTTGTGGTGCCACATATTGAGCAAGACGCCAGGCGCGCAATGCGTTTATATATCGCTGTTGTTCGGACACTTTTCGAAATTATTAATCTGTTGCCTTGGTCATGAGCAAGTTTCAAGCGGGTGCTCTCTGAAGGGAGATGAGAGTGCAGCATGTCTACCAATGATGGATGCGCTAGCCCACCTTGGCACTGAAGAGCGCGGTACCCGGAGACTTTTCGCCGACTTTCGGGCCTTGGTCCGCACTCATGTCTCCGGGGCTCACCACCGGACCTTCGCCTCACGGGTTTCAACCGGTCCTGCCTTGTGACGTTGAAATAATACTTGTCATGAGAAATCGTCAAAGTGTTTCCGGGCGTCTAAACCCAATCTTTTACCTACATCAACGTATGTCACCCTCTCTCTAGCAACGGACCACAGTTCGAAGAATTCACACGAGTCAAAATACCCGCCTCATATCCTCAAACTCATCTCATGAAGAAGTTTTGAATAGGCATTAGCGTTGTAGATCCTCAGCCATACTGTAAATCAGAGTTACCCCATGCATTTGATAAACAGAAGCCTGTCGTCCGCTTCCAGGTTGCGTATGATCCGCTTTCCCCGCAAGCCCCTTCGGCCATCCGGCTCCACATCTCACCGGTCCCCCGCCCGTCCGGCTCGGCGGTTGGCACCGACTGTCCCCGCGTTGGAAACATTCTTATCCACATAATCTCATCGCCAGAAAGACCGATGATATAGAGAATATGCAAGCTTATTTCGAGACTTCCCGCGGTTTATGAACCGAACCCTTGGTGCATGCGCCAATGCGGGGACGGCATCCCGGTAGAGTGCGATTGACGTGGTACTGTAGCGGCTTCTCCTCGGATATCGATTGCGCGATCAAACCTTCTAATGTCGTTATAAACCCAAACCTACAAGGAAGATTAATAATTTTTCCAGCCCATTCTTCTTCGGGAAGGTCTCCAATAATTCCAAGCCTCGAGAAACCTACTCCTAATTTCTTTGCAGCAATTTCAGTTTCTTTTCTTCTCTCGCTCTTATCATCGGAGCCTTTGCTGGCCTGTTCAATGCTGCTGTGTGCCAGCCGCTCAACTCCTTGGCTCTGTGTCAAGATGCACCCACCACCCGTCAGCAGTAAGTCGACCTTTTGCGATATTCTCAGTACGGGCGCATCTCGTACCATGGCGGCTTAGCTACTTGTGGTAGATGTCGTCATTTGCCTTCGGCGTCACTACATCGCAACCTTCCAATAACTCCTTGTCCAGCTGTGGGCTCGGCCGCATGGGGCTGGAGGTCTGCATTTCCTCGACAGTTCGTTTAGACGACTCAACGTACACTAGGTATGAGCTGCAGTGGAAAGCCTATCCCTGCAAGAGCTGCACGACCTTCAGGGAACGCGACGAATCCTTCCTACCGTGCCATCATTCTTTCCCAACTGGACGAGGCGTTGCAGCCACCAAGCCGTGGCCAGTAGCACAGTCATGGCCAGCCCGCAACGGTCAACATCGGAACACTGCATTGCGTGCTGACGTGCCGGGCTTGAGGACACTCGAGTTGAGAAAGGGTTGACAGAGAGGCCGGTAACCAGCCACGGCACGGATCGAGAAGGAGCCAAGAAACAAGAAATGGTGTGACCTCTTGGCTGCGGGATCCATGAGTCGGAAGGTATCCCACCAGGTATTGGCTAGAGTATATAGAGTCTCAGGGCGTCGCTCGCCTCGACGGCCTTCGTTTCCCGTTACCCACAGCCTCCTTCACGTGTTTTGACTGCCCGAACTGTGTCAAGCTTATGTCTACCAGCCGCCGCCTTTTGAGCAGATAAAGGCCTGCTTCAACGACAATTGTCGCGTGATCGACAATGGTCTTCTCAAAGCTCTTTGGCGGGGCAGAGAAGTCCGGCCCGGAGTACCGGGTCGATCAAGAAGCTAGCGATTCTGAACCTTCCATCATTCACGATGGCGACCTTGCGTACACTCGACAGCAAGGAGGCAATGGCTCCAAGCCTTCATACCAGGAGGCAGTAGGTGCCCCCGTTGAGTCCAACTCGCCGTTAGGGTATCACGTTGGCTGGGCTGCGGTCATTTTCCTGAACATCAACATGATGATCGGAACCGGTGTTTTTTCTACTCGTAAGCTGTTGCAAGCCATTGAGTTCAACGATCGAGAGAAAGCTAATCATGCCATCCTCAGCCGCCAGCATTCTCAATAGAACAGGATCCGTTGGTCTTGCACTCATATACTGGGTTATCGGCTTCCTCATGGCGGCCGCCGGGTTTAGCATTTACCTGGAGTTGGCTAGTTACTTCCCCAACCGAAGCGGATCAGACGTGGTCTACTTGGAGCAGCAATATCCGCGGCCGAAGCATTTCTTCCCTGTCGCCTTCGCAGTTCAATCGGTCATCTTGTCATTCAGTAGCAGCAATGCTATCGGTAAGAATCCACTTCACCATGCTACCTGGAAGGAGATTTTGCTCACAGGTTACCAGTATTGTCGAGATATCTCTGGAGAATGGCTGATGTTACTCCTTCGGAATGGCAGATGCGAGGTGTTGCCATCGCGGCTTACACTTTAGCTGTCATTTGTGTCCTTGCACACAACAAGTACTCTCTCTGGCTCGTGAATGGCATAGGTGTTCTGAAAATTCTCACGCTGGTGTTGTAAGTAGTTCGTCCTAGGCGAAAAGTTGTCAGCAACCGCGCCTAACAGCTTTGAACAGCATCAGCATCGCCGGTCTAGTCGTACTCGGAGGCAACGTCAAGCACATCCCCGACCCGAAGGCCAACTTCCGCAACGCATTCGAAGGTACAACAACGAACGGAAATGACCTATCAAACGCTTTGGTCAGCATCATTTTCTCTTATACTGGATACAGCAATGCCTTCAACATGACCAACGAGATCAAGAACCCGATCCCCACTCTCAAGCGAAACGGCATCATCTCCCTTGCAACCGTCGCGATTCTTTACATGCTCTGTAACATCGCCTACTTCGCTACAGTTTCCAAGGCTGAGTTTGCAGAGGCCAGCGAAATTGCCGCCGCGGTCTTCTTCTCTAAGCTGTTTGGAGAGAGCAAAGCCGCGGCCAACGTCTTGAATTTCCTTGTTCTTCTGAGTGCATTCGGAAACTTGTTGGCCGTTCTCATCGGGTCGTCCCGAATGATTCGTGAGATCGGGCGACAGGGAGTTCTTCCATTTACCGAGTTTTGGGTCTCCACCAAGCCGTTCGGAACGCCTCTCGGCCCATATTTGCTGAAATGGGGAATGACGTTCATCATGATCGTTGCCCCTCCAGCCGGTGATGCGTTCTCTTTCGGTAAGTCAAGCAGGCCGCATCTTTACGTCTTCCTCTTTTCTCTATTGGTTCTGACTTCTGTTGCAGTCGTTGAACTTCAGACTTATCCTGGTGCCATGTTCAACTTCGCTCTTACCTATGGCGTCTTCATTCTGAGGCGTAGGCGCAGACGTTCCGGTATTGGCGGCTCTGACTTCCGCGCTTGGGACGTTGTCGTTCTCTTCTTCCTTGCCGTCCAGGTATTTGTCTTGGCAATGCCTTGGTGGCCTCCCAAGGGCGGTCCATACGCAGGAAGCGTCAGCTTTTGGTATGCCACGTACTGCGTCGTTGGGATTGGAATGTAAGTCCTCGACAAGACCGTGCATGCTGAGCATACGGTATCCCTTTTTCTCGTTCTAACGAGTTTCTAGCATGATAGTCTGTGGCCTCTATTATGTTTTCTGGATGTATCTGCTTCCAAAGTGGATGGGCTACGAGATATCGTAGAAGTCGACTCCTCTGGTGCAAATACCCACCGACTGGTCAAGGTTCCCAAAGCCGAGGTTCCGCAGTGGGATGTCGATCACGACGAAGCCGGTAACTTGCGTAGGAGGAACGTGACGACTGTTGAGCTTGAGTCCGGGGGGTCAAATGGGAAGACAGCTTAGGGGGTGGCGTTCAAGTATGATGGCTTTGATGATGTCGCTTGTTGTCGCCTGTGCTTGGACCAGAGTTTGCCAAAAACTACAGAATTCTATCTCAGAACTATTCGTTGCACACCATGACCTTGGGTTCTCCTTTTTGATTTCTTCTTTCAGGAAAGATAATCCCACCTACGATCGAACCAAATTTCTGAAACTCATCGCCTTTGCCCCTCTTTCGGAATTTGGCAGGCTGAACGTTCACAAGAAAGATCCAGAACCGTTTGGAATGCTCTAATGTATCAAATAACTACAGACAGAACATGCAAAACTATTCACCCATTGGACCAAAGGGTATGAACCTCACGTGGCTTTCGATTGTAGGCATAGTCGTGGCGACCTACAGGCTCTGCTTGCCCCCCCCCCCCCAAACAGCACCTCCGCAAGTGCAATCAAAGCAATTTTATGTTCTGGATTGAACAAATGGTGCGAGTTGGTTGAGTTGCTGTGCAATCGTCTGTGTAGATATCAAAGAGCACAGCCAGCTGGAAATCTGGTACTGGAGTAGTTGAGAATCTTCAAGCGGAAGAAAAAAGAAAAAAGAAACGGGAAGCGCCCAGTACTTAAGGAAAATACGTCGGTCCACTTTTGCAAACAACAAAGTGATATATGTTTTAGCAACTTGTCACAGAATCTTTTAGGGCGGGAAATCCCAGGAGTTGTGGAAGGCATTCTTAAATGACATTACTCATCCCAGCTCAACTGGACTATCTGATAATCTCCTTAGACCTTCCCACTAAGCGGGTAAAACTCGATTCCCGTGAGCGATGATCCCTAGACTATGGTCTTACTGTCATCGAAATTACACTTGAATTACTGGACATCCCGCCACGTCGGAGGTGATGGGTAGCCTAACTAGAGATAGTCGCCTAGGCAAGTATCCATTGATTTCCAACAGTCTGTTTATCAAAAAATGTCAAGCCTTTGAGTAAATTGATCGCACGTCACAGTCACTGACGGATCGCCGGAACCGGAACCTTCTGCTGGGGCTTGAGAATGTTTCCCGCTTTCTTATCGTCCGAGGCCAAGGATCACCGGCCATTCAACGAGTCATTCTCGCGCCTTTTGATCTCGGTCCCGCTAAATCATGTCAACCCCACAGAATGCTACACGTGTACAGATGAACATTCAAAACTTCAAAAACCTGCAGCATGAACTAGAGTAGCTAATTACCTGGGAATTTCTTTAATACTATTCCGTAATCCGCCCAGCCTTTGCATCTCAGCTATCAAGATAAGTTGCAGATAAGACCATCAAGACACTAACAGACAAGGGCAAACTGAAGGTCAAGGCTGGTATGCGAAGTCGGTCTACTGGGTCGGTGAGCCCTAGCCGATGGCATTTGGGCTCATCTTGCCGACTGATAAGCAAAACCGACCGCACGGGTCTATCGTTCGCTTAACTTGCTCGTTCCAACCCCAACCACGAGCGATTGAACAACACATCCTCCCGAGATAAGGAATAAGTCAATGTATGGATTCGAACTCACAATGAACTACCCATATGCCATGAATTTTAGTGCCGGATCACTGGATTCGCACGAGGCATATCCCCTCTTGCTCGAATATTGGCTCCGGATTGTAAATCTGAGGTCTTATCGAAATGGCGTCGCCGACCTCCATCGGCGAAACCCCATGTGCATGGCGGCCGTATAAGAGATTCTCGACATCCTTTCCGAATACAATTCTGAATCAGCCAGTCCAGCAGAGCTTTCTCACCCTTTTCAAATCATTGCTGCCTTAAGACAAGTTCCTTCTCCAAGGAATTCCGCAGTCAGCAGCCAAAATGCAGACCCGCAACATCCTACTCGCCGTATCTCAGCTGGCCGCTGGCCTGGCCGCTCCGGCTCCCGTCCGTGCCGCCGACCTGTTCCCCGTACACCGTCTTTCGACACGGGAAACGCACTTCAATGCCAGCCTGCCGAATGTCACCATCTTTGCCACGGGCGGTACCATCGCCGGCTCCGCATCGTCAAACGCTCAGACCACTGGCTACCGAGCCGGCGCCCTCGGCGTTGACATTCTCATCGATGCGGTTCCGGAGCTGTGGAACGTCTCCAATGTCAAGGGCGTTCAGGTTGCCAATGTGGACTCCGGCAGCATCACCCCCGAGATCCTGCTCAACCTCACCCGCCTCGTGCAGGAGGCTCTTGACGACCCTTACTGCCAGGGCGCCGTCGTCACTCACGGAACTGACACCACCGAGGAGTCTGCTTTCTTCCTTGACTTGACCGTCAAGTCCGAGAAGCCCGTCATCGTTGTTGGTGCCATGCGACCCGCTACTGCCATCAGCGCCGATGGCCCCATCAACCTCCTTGAGGCCGTGACTCTTGCCGGCAGCCCCGAGGCCAAGGGCCGCGGAACCATGATCGTGCTTAACGACCGCATCGGCAGCGCTTTCTATACCACCAAGACCCACTCCAACTCTCTTGACACCTTCAAGGCCGTGGAGCAGGGATACCTCGGCTTCTTCCTCGACATCGAGCCTGTTTTCTACTACCCTCCCGCTCTGCCCTACGGCCGTGTCTACTTTAACGTCACTGAGGCGGAAGAGCTACCCGAAGTTGACATCCTGTTCGGACACCAGGCTCTTCAGCCCGTCCTGGCCACCGCTGCCGTTGAGGCCGGCGCCAAGGGTCTCGTGCTCGCGGGCATGGGTGCTGGAGGTTGGACCACGCCCGGTCGCGACACCCTCAAGAAGCTTGCGCAGGAGAACAACACCCAGATTGTCGTCTCCAGCCGAACGATGGGAGGCTTCGTCGAGGATGACGACGCACTGAACACTTATGGTGGCTGGAGCCTGAACCCTCAAAAGGCTCGCATCATGCTGCAGCTTGCGCTCAACGCCGGCTACAGCTCCGAGCAGCTTGAAGCCCTCTTCAAGTACGCGCCTTCGGTGTAATGAATTCAACAGTTACGAGATCATGAGCATATAGATATCCATAATACAGCAAAAGTAATGTTTATCCATACAGCGAGTCCATCATGGCGCTATTGATTGTGTCCTCGTCGCGCACTAGTTCTCAGCCTGAGATTCGACGCAACTCTTGCAATAGTCCTTGCTGTTCGTTATATTATGGGGATTAAACATGGAGAGAGTGACAGCAGCATCAACGAGCTAAGCAGTGATGCTGATGGCGTGTTGCGGAAGACCGAATCAGATGTGAAGTCGTTGTATACCACAGTCGAACTTAGTATTGCACACTTTCGTTGTCGATTTCGTGGCGCTTCCGTTCTAGTCTTGATCCTCACTGCCATGCTTAAACATTCACGAACTAAGTCACGCACTAAAACAGATCAAGTTTCGCTCACCGTATACCGTATATTGTGAGGACCAAATCACGCCCCGTTCATCATACCTTCGAAGTCATGGCCTTGGCGCAGTGGCACAAGCATCCTGACAACACATCTTAGAACTGCTGGTACATTATCCTACAAAGAGTGTCCCTAAATGACCATTCGCCCTATGCTTTGCTGGAAGATGCTTGCCGTGGCGGTGCCGGTGCCAGCAAACCCGGGATACAAGTTCCATGGGCCTTGCACTCTCAATCTACAAGCTCTTTTCCCCTTAACACGCATTGAATCAAGAGGCACAGAATCGAGTTACCACGCAGCAATTCTCTTCCATTCGGCCAACATGAGCTCCGATCAGAACATAGAGTCTGCACCCAGTCTCCCCGGCAGTGACGGAGAAGGTATCAACGTCTTTTACAATTAAGAGAAGTTGAAACAGCGACTGAATTGCCCTCAAACCACATTTCTGACCCTCTCGTACAAACCAGTGGCCTTCCACCGTACCATCCGCTGGCACTTGCTGAAGGTTGAAACCCTGAGCTTGTCGACAAAGGTGTTCGTAACGATGCAATCGAGCTGCTTCAAGCTGGCTACAATGTATACGGTATGTAATCCTCTTTCGTGTCATCGTTCGCCCAGCCAACTCGTCTGACGCTAAAGTACCACAACCGAAGTGATCGGAGCACGACCAGAGGTTCCCATCGCGGTGATTGCTGAAAAGATGCGAGAAAAGGGCGTCTGGCATAGGAATGGGGATAAGAGCGTCAACGAATCCTCTAGTGATCCATCGTCTTGAAGGTATAGTAGATGGATCCTCGTTTCTTTTCTCGTTATACCCTACCTTCTGGCACGCCTAGAGCTTACGGATCTCGTCTTTTTAGACCTTGTCCAGCTTTTCCACAGAGAGACACCGACAGCTCAACAGGTATTCAATTCAGGGCCCAGATCCTGTTTGCAGTCTGTGCAGTATCGAACAGGCCACGATATCAGAAATAAAGTTCGCCATGGAAAGCTTCTTGTAACTCCATAATTCTCTTACAAGAGTGTGGATGACTGTGCTGATGCTGTGCTAGGGCTACGAGGAGTTGTTCGACGGCAGAAAGGGTGAGCCGTTGGATTCGGTACCCTCTAATGATGGTTAGAACTTAGTCGCAACATCAAGAGTGCTCTCTCATCATTTCGTCGTCGTTTGGAGACACAAACGCGGAAGAAGTAGAAGCAAAAAGTAACGATAACAGCATCTCTGCTAATACTTTAGGTACTTGATGATTTGAAGTTGCTGTCCTCAGACAAGTAGGGACCTAGAAGTTCCGCTAGCATAACCCAGCGCAGGTGTTTCTTTAGGACAAAGGATGTGGTCAGGAGCTTCAGCTTCATATTACGGCGCTTCCACTCGCCATGCAAAATTCCATGTACGTAGCACTCTTCAGCCAAAGTATATAGACCATCCGCATGAGGCAGAACATCTTCTTCTCTTTAGGAAAGTCATCTGGAGTGGAGAGTTTCATATTTTTGCCTCAGATGTGATTCATCATCACCTTTTTCGTCATTCCTTAAATCTTGGACTCCGGCATGACCCTGTGATTGTGGATGCTAATAAGGAGCGACAGTAAGACATTTTGATGCAACCTCCAGCGATGATCCAAAAGTCCGAGAAACCCAAACGCGTCTCTCCAAAACCCAGACAACGCTACCAATGCTGAATGCAACCTTGACCCGCTTATTTCATTATTCATATAACCGTCAAATCATCCTTAGACACTCTGCAGTGTTCTGCTAAAGCTGAACGGCCTCCAAGCGCGTTGTCGTGGCGCAGGCTTTGAGGCTCCCGCCATTGTGGCCAGGAAAGCAGGAGACAGATCAGCTCCCGACATTGTGAACTCCACGCTCTTGGACTTCTTCTTCCGCTCCTGTGTCTTTTCCTTGGCTTCCTTCTCCAACTTGAGAATCTCCTCCTGCTTGCTGCCATCTTATCTGAGATAGGCATCGACAACTAACCGCATTAGCATAACCCCAGCTCCAGCTATCTCCCTAGTTAGCTACAGGAAGGTAGCAGTTATCTCTTAGAGACTAATAGGATCTATCTTCTCTAAAGCATTATAGAGTAGTCCACAGCTAAACTACTATACTTAACGCCTCTAAAATAAAATACTGGAGGATAATAATGATTTACAATAGTCTATAATAGATATATAATATAACTAATAAGTAATAGTTATAGTAAATAACTATAGTAGAGGTATAGCGCATATTATAGTCAAAGAGTATAAAAGTGCGAATTATATAAGTCTAGATCTCGCAATAGCTTTATTTTAAGATCTTAGTAGTTATGTTAGATATAGTAAATCTATATTATATAAGTAGTATACGCATAGCCTGGATATTTAAGTACCTATATATATACCTAAATATATAATACTTATATTAGTTATATATCGTTCCTTTTTTTATGCGCTCGTATATCATTTTAGCCAGTTACACACATGTCAATATACCGAATATTTATTATAATCGCTAGCTGTACTATTGCTTAATAGAAAGCTATAGAGGCTAAGAAGAATTACTCTATAAAGTTATATATTAATGATTTAACTTTAAAAAAAGACTAGGATACTGAATTTATATCCTAGTGCTTAGGATTCTATTTCTAAGTGGGTTAGATATTGAAAAATAGAAATGAACTTATAATTGTATATAAAGTTGAGCTAAAAACGCGTCAAATTCGGATGTGAGGATGTGGGAAGTGGGTTTTTACATGCTGTTACGCATTCCACTCACCGTTTTCTGCAATTATATTATTGCGATTGTATGAGCATTACGTGGCAGCAAATGATCGTTCGTCTCCGCATAAGTTTCTCCGAAGGAGCTGCATGTATTTAAACAGGCGTATGCTCGCCAAGACGCCCTGCATGCCATGTTTTAGTTTAATCTCACCTCTTTTCAGTCATGGCTGGATTTCAGATAGCGGATGAAGATCTCGTCACCCTCGAGGGCAAGGTTGTCATCGTCACAGGAGGATCATCCGGTATCGGTCTCGCCACGGTGAACACCCTACTCTCCCAGGGCGCTTCCGTCGTCAACGCAGATATCCAGCCGCCAGCTGAGCTGCCCAGGACATCCTACACATTCGTTCGGACCGATGTTACGGTTTGGGCTGATCAAATAGCCCTCTTCAAGAAGGCAAAAGAGATATACGGGCGTCTTGACCACGTCTTTGCCAACGCTGGTCTCGGGCCTCAAGCAAATTACCTCTCAACTGAGGTCGACGAAAACGGAGACCTTAAGGAACCCGGTCATGCCCTTTTAGATGTCAGTTTAAAGGGTGTAATGCACACCGCCACTATCGCAATCTACCACATGCGACAGCAGGCGGAAGTGGGTAGCATCGTCATCAACGGATCCGCGATCGGCCTCCAACGAATGCGTGCTTTGGACTATTGTGGGTTTGAGAACGAATCAACATCACCTTCGTACTGACGTTATGTCGTAGCCACCGCTAAACATGCGGTTCTGGGGTTTGGAAGAGGCCTTGTTCCACTTCTCGACGCGGCCAAGTTGCCTATCAGAGTCAATACTCTGGCGCCTACTTGGACAGACAGTAGTGTCCTCCCGGACCTCAAGGGACTGATGAAGAAGATTGGTGTCGAGGTCCAGTCTGCTGAAGTTGTGGCTCGGGGCGCGGCACTCCTGATGGCAGAAATGACTCGAAACGGACAAGTCATTCACGTGCAGCTTGGAAAGTACAAGGAAATCGACGAAGCGGTCCGTCTCCCAGCATTCGAGTCTATTAAGGGTCCCGACTATCCCGGAGAAGACGAAGTTTTCCAACGTTTGACGAATGTTTTATTGGCCGCTTAAAAAGATGAAAAATAAACTTCTAGACATATATTTGATGCTGGTACTTCTTTCAGTCACCTGAAATAGCAATTGATCCTTACAAGTCCGAAATCGAACGGGAAGCAGAATACGTAACTTAAAACAAGGCGAACGTTGCATATGGTAGACAAGGTACAAGAACGCATTGCGTTGAGAAGGTAGAAGAGAAGGATATGGGTTATGATGCCCAAGCAGTTCTTATTAGTAGCGAGGACTCGTTGCGAGTTACTAAAGGACCCCAAATAAGCCCAGTCTCAGTTATTATGCGCGCGGGTGTTTTGGTAAAGAAACATCTTCTTAATGCCTTCGTAAACTCTTATTTCTATATTGTTTTAGTCCCGCCACATATTTATCGTTTATCAGAAATAACCCAGATAATGAAAATGCATCTTCTTTATGCCTAACCGCCCCCATATGCCCCTGTTGAGCATGTCGATTTGTCAGGGATGCCTGTTCATGAAAGATCTCATATGCACCGCACACAACCGTTGCGTTTAAGCATTCATGAACCACCAAACAAGGATTCAAAGAATCTTTGAATCGAACCAGTGACCTTTTTCAGGGAAGAACGATGCCAGGATCGCCCTCCTTGCGTCAACTAGATATGCTGATCTTCATTGGTGGCATAGTGGTTCCCGATATGAGTAGTTTACTATACGAAACCAAGACTTGCTTAACTAAAAGAAGAAGCTCAGGAGATTTCGGGCGCCAATAAGAGTACGTTCTCGATATTGTCCAGCTGCCAAGACAGCCTTTCGTGGAGTTTCCCGTGGTCCCGCCTCTTCATCGAGCCTGATTTAGGAAACAGGTCGGGAAGGCTCTCACTATCGGCCGAAAACTAATATTAATGATAACCATAATCACGGACATGGCATGGCTTGACGGCGGCTCCGCACTCGGGGTCAGCCCTTCATCCGAACAGGACGCACTCAGAAAGTAAAAGGGAAGGCCATGTCATTGCTATTGCAGATATAAGATAGGTCCTCTGCTCGTGATCTTCGACTCGGAGTATCAACCCTCAAGTCACAGATTCCTCTTTCACCTGCTTCAGCCTATCCACTTCTGGCCAGAAGACTGCCTACACGCCCCACGGTAAAGTTTACCATTGCCGGTTTCCTTATTCCGCTCGTCGCTGGCGCCGCCATTTAAGAGCGCCAGATCAGCCCAGAATACGAGAAATGGGGTTCTCTTGACCATCCCTATCCTTTTCTTACGTCCATCGCGGGTTTTCAGATATGCTGCCATTACTTAGTGGGAATTCCCTCTCCTTTTCTCGCACTTACGTCTTGCGCCAAGCCCTCACTAATGATTCCTAGGGCCCCAGCAACGTCAGTTCCTCGTGTCTGATAAGCCGCCATGTAGATGGAAGAGAGATGCTGCGACCCCGCAGGTGCCAACACTGGCAGCGGCGCTCCTGGCTGCCCCTAGACGGATTTCATGAGAGGGAAGCTCACCTGAAGGGTCATGGGGAGTTGGATGAGGGATTTGGCACACGCAGATGCTTTCGCTATATTGTGAACGGATTGCGGAGGAATACGCCCATTGCTGCAATACGCGCAAGTATCCACCAGATGTTCTTCACAGCATGACAAGCTACCCGCTAACCCTCTTAGTTAGCTCAAGATTGAAGCATTGGTAACTCTCAATCATTTATATCTGCAATGTTACTTTGATTCCGGATTATTGATATGTAAATAATGGCCAGACGAATAAGTTGGTGCCTCTTTAATTCCTTCAATTGTACCCCAGAGGAATGCTAACGTCCCACACCTACTTCCGGACCACCCCCACATCCGGACCACCTCAAAATACCTCATTAAAAATATATACCGCTACTTTTAAACTTA
>JAXCEF010000560.1:0-30853 GCA_037178605.1 Colletotrichum euphorbiae | reverse complement strand
ATAAACAATAGCCCCCCCCCCCCCCCCCTTCAAATACCCTCTCTGCTATCCACCCCTTCAAACTTCTTCCTATCTACAACCAACCTTCTTTAGCATTAAAACTCTTCCTTTTTTAAGCCTCTTTTTGCTGTTTCTTAGCACTTTTGACCCCCCCCCTCCTGCCCTTTTAGAAGACTAATAGTAAGTCTATTAGTAGTAATTCGCCTAATGAACGGACTATGCCCTAAAGCCGCGGCCTAGGGTAGTTAACCCGTGTTTGAGGCGTTATTAGCCTACTGGCCTGCTACTCTTCTATTAAATCCTTCCTACTCTTCTATTAAAATCCTTCCTATACTTTATACTCTTGTTATTATATTAACTGAATTTGGGTTTTAGTGGGGTATTAGTACCTTTAGGGAAATAATACCTCACTAGTAGCGAAGGTCTAGTAGTACTATTAATTAACTTATTGATAGTATCTGTTTTTCTTTAGTGAAACGGCCTAGCTAAGTCTTTTGAGACTGCTTAAATTGCTTGATTATAAACCCCTCTTCTTATATCTATCTATCTATCTATTAAATCCCTTCTTCTGAAAGACCACTTCTTAATTAAGACCTTTGATAAACCCCTCAAGACTCTTAATAATCCCCTCTTTAGGAAGATAAGATCCCCTTTTCAGGAAGCCCCTTATGGGAAGTGCCCTCTTTAAGAAGCCCTACTTAGGAAGATTATTATAATAGAAAGGTCTATTAGTAAGAAGAATATTAGTAGTAGTATCTATAAGTTATCTAATATATGGATTATAGCCCCAAAGCTGTAGCTTAGGGTGGATAACTTGTATATAAGATGTTAATATCAGCCTGTGAACCCTCTTACTCCTAACTTCTAAATGTAGCCTTACTCTATGATAGCTAATGATGATGATACCTCCCCTACTCCTTCCCCTATAGTACTATCCCCTTAGCAACCTAAGAGCCCTACTCCTTAACGTCAGTCTACTATCCCAGTCCCCTAGGACTTTGTAGATATTATTAACTTAAATACCTATGGCTAAGTTGGAAGCTTTGACCCCAAGGAGCGAGACCCTGCTAAAATCGCCAGCTATATCGCCTATTTTGCTAGCTGATACCTTAAACTAGGCCTCTAAGGTTGTTAAATGTGGGCTAACTATAGTGAAGACTTCTAAGATGTTATTAAGATTTTTAAATATATAGATCCTGTTACTACTAAGGCCCTGTAGAAAATCCTCGTTCTTAATAGAGTATTTATCCCTCCTAAGTATTGCTGAATTAGGAATAACCTTGCTGCTATTGCTAAAGAGACTAAATACTACCTATAGACCAATGAGGACTTTAACTCTATTAAATGCTGTTTCCCGCTCTTATTACGAGATATAAGTATGATTAGGACTTCTATAATGACTTAACTTAGCTACGTAAGCTCACCTTTTATATTATTAAACCTACTACCCCTACTATTACTCCTACCTAAAAGCCCTTAGCTGAGCTGGTTTCATCTATATAACGGCCCCCTACTTAATTATCCTCTTCTCAGCCTATTTAGCGTGGCTATGTACTAATATTTTTTCCTGCTTAAAATCGCAAAAAAGATGCCTGAGATATCAATTTTAACCCTAATTTTAGCAAATCAACTAATTAGAACCCTCCTTCACGCAACTAATGCTAGCCCCCTCCTAACTGCTAGCCCCTACCTCTTTCTAATGACGCCCCCACCTTATATTAACTTAAGAGTCTCACTAAGTTCTATAATAATAATAACCTTAAGTATAATAGCAGCAAGTTAGACGTTTTAGAGTCCAAATTGCTAGTTTTCAAGGATTATTACGCTAAAGCTAGCATCTCTACACGATAGTATACTAAAGCTTTTTCCCTTATACTAAAGGGAGATACTTAAGAGTACTACTTTCAGCATATTACCCCTATTTTCCCCTAGCCCCTCTACTATAAGATAGTTACCTAGATAAAGAAGTGTTTTGAAACTAAGGAATTTTATATTACTAATAAGGACCTTTAGGATAATACTATATTACCCAACCTCATATAAAAGAATCCTAATAAGTTTATTGCTAAAAATCTCAAGATCCTATTCAAAACCCTATCTACTATTAAAACAGTACTTAGTAAGGAGTATAATAGCGATAGGCCCCTATACTATAAGATTCAGAGCATCTACCAAGGAGTTTGAGAGTGCGAACTTGCGCTATATTAGCATCCCTCAAACCTCCAAGATCTATACAATTCCCTTCGTTTAGCAGTCAGTACAGCCTCTCGCATAAATCAAAGCCTCACTACCTAATTCACTACAGACGAAATGCATAAGGACGCTATAACCACTACACCTACTAAAAACGATGCTATATACACCGATCAACGCTTCTAAAACAGCAGTCGAGATAACTTTCACAAGACTAATAGCAGCAGATACCGCTAAAACTATCAACAATTTCGCCCTAAGTTATTTAACTATTACTAAGAACGAAGATACTGGATTTATCGCAAGCCGAACTGCCGCTCATAGAAGCACTCTAAGGAAGAAAGAGATAAGGAATATAATAACTTTAAGACTAAGTACGCTAAGCACTCATAAAACGTCACTAAAGATAATTTTATCGCCTTCCTTCTCTAATTTGAGGGTAATAATGAATCTAAAGGCGAATATAATACTAATACCGAGGTTAAGCACTTCTTCTAGTAGGATCCCCAGGATTTAGAGCCTTTAAACCCTTCTTCCCCTTCCTACGAATTTACTGCTTTTATCACTAAGACCTCCTTCACTATTAATAGCGATAAATTAGTTAGATTACTGCTGAATTAAGCTACTTTCTATATAGTTATAGGTATTAACCCTACTGCTAACCTAGCACTCTATTCCACTCTGCCCTCCGCCTAGCTTGCCCTACCTAGTACTTCTAGTGCTACCCCTTGCTATCTATTTATACTTAATAGTAGATACTCTAAGGAAGTTTTCCAGGGTATTATGCCAGATTCAGGCGCAGCTAGCATATCCACTACTAGCTAACAGCAAGTCGTTGCTTTATAGTATATTCAACCTATTTCAGTTAATACGGCGAATGCTGGCCAGGCGAGAGTACGCTTTGGAGATAGGCTATTCAAGGACTCTTTTGGCACTATTATAGTTGATACTGTATTTAGTAATATAGTATTTCACGTCGTACCTATAAATACCCCCTTCTTGTTATATTTAAGTGATATAAATTGAATGGGTATCTATTTTAATAACCTCCGCAATTATCTATTTCAGGGCAATATAGCTGCTCTAGTTATCTATAAATAGGGCTATACGTGGCTCTTGCTAGATAATAAAGAGGTTCTGACCTATTACTTAACTGATACTAAGCTTCGTTATCCCTATCGCCGTTTTAGCTATCCCTCTATCGCTAAGTTAGCAGCCCTTTTAAGCCGTGCTAGCTATTATCTCGTTTGAACGGCAGCAATAGAGCAGTTAACTAAGGTCTGCGAATATTGCTAATTGAACGCTAGAGCCCCTTAGAGATTTAAATTTTCGCTAAAAGATAACTACTATTTTAACTACAAAATTATCTGCAATATAGTATACCTTGAGGGCAAAGCCACTTTGCATATTATTAATACTGCTACTGGATTTAATGCTGCTCACTTCCTTCCCGATTTGTCCGCCAAAACGACCTGGGAGACCCTTTGTCTTTATTGGATTTATATCTATTAAGGACCCCCTGATTATATCGTCACGGACGCTAGGCTGAATTTCGCTGCTGAAGTCTTTAAAAACAACGCTAAATCCATAGCTATTATAGTTAAGGTCGTACCTATTAAAGCCCACCACAGGATCAGCAAAATGGAGCAATATTATAGCCCTCTTCAACGCGCTTTTACTATTATTTAATAAGAGCTACCCGACGCTAAACTCAACCTAGTCCTTTAGATAGCTATTAAGGCTATTAACGACACCGCTAGCCCTAATGGCCTTATTCCGACCCTTCTTATTTTTAGCGCCTACTCATATATCAGCTATAATTTAACCCCTTCGCTAGACGTTATAGCCCGCGCCAAAGCTATTAACGCTGCTATAGATAACCTACGTAAAGAATATACTAAATATAAGGTTGCTAATGCGCTAGGCGCCCGCAATAGGCCTTGTACTAATAAATTTGTCTAACTACTGCTATAGTTACTTGTAAGAGTATATTATGAAAAAGATAGATAGCAGGGCCCCTTCCGCCTGATCGCTATTTCAGGCGAAACAGTTACTATTCAACTACCCTATAGTGCCTGAGACTTCCCCTCTACTGCTATTAGACCCTTTTATATTAACCCTAACCCTAAAGAAGACCCTGAAGGCCCTAAAGTAGCTACTCCTCCTGCTGACCCCACCCCTCCGCCCTAGCGTTAAGGAAGACCCTAAAAAAGCCTAATTGCTGCTAATTTTGCGTTTTTAGGTATATTTAAGTAGGAGATTAATAACCCCATAATATTTATCTCTACTAAAGAGAAGGCTGATTGGGAGCTCTTGTTAGGCCTCTGCAAATTGGATAAACTTATTGTTAATAGACCCCCCTTCTAAAAGTCCTGCGAAAAGGAGATTAATGCCCTTCTTAAGTAAGAAGTCTTCTATTTTAATGTCTTCAACTTAACTAAGTAATATGGGCGCCTTTTTAGGTCCTGTATAGTTAACGAAATCAAGACTAAAACCATAACCCCCTTTGAGAAGTCTCGCCTTGTTATTTGTGGCGTAAATAACGCTAATAAGCATGGGATTTTAACCTAGTCACCGATAATTCAGCGTTATAGCATTTGCCTTCTTCTTGCTATTGCCCCCTCTCTTGGCCCTAATTATTTGATTTGGATTAGGGATATCACCCAGGCGTATGTATAGTTGCAAATGACCCTTGCTTGCGATATTTATGCCTATCTTCCTGATTAAATTTGTAATTAATACCCCCCTAGCACTATTATAAAGGTTATTAAACCCCTGTATAGCATTGCTGAAGCTGGTACCTATTAGTGGGCTACCTATAATGCCTATTATTGTGATAAGCTATAAATAATAAGCTCTGCCTTTAACTTATGCCTCCTTATTACTAATACCTTAAGCCCCCACTTTGCGATTATTGGAATATAGGCTGATGATATAATTGGCCTCAGTATAGCAGCCTTTTCTGCCCTTAAAAAAGAAGAGCTCTAGAAGGCTAAATTTATGGCTAAACCTAAGGAAAATCTCACTATTCAGACCCCTATCACCTTTAATAGTAGAACTATCTCCTTAACCGCCAATAGAGCCATTATTCTTCAGCAGAAGGGTCAAGGTACCAAGATCGAGTTAGTGAATAACCTTGATAAGCAGAAGTATGTTGAGCAGCGCGCTAGAGGGGCGTATATTGCCTCTATTTGCTAACTTGAGGCTTGTTTTAACCTATCCACAGCCGCCTAACGCTAGGACCCCGATGATGAGGATATCGCTACTCTTAATAAGCGTCTTAAATAGCTCAGCAATAACCTTAATTGCAGCTTAACCTTTGTTGCACTTTCCTTACCTACTGCGAAACTCTTTATATTTATAGATAGTTCTTTTATGAATAATAAGGACCTTACTTCGCAGTTAGGCTATATTATTATACTGGCTAATAAAACCACGGATAACGCTACCTTTACTATTTATAGCAATATTATCTATTATAGTTTAACTAAGTGCAAGTATGTCACCCGCAGCTTGCTAGCATCTGAGATCTATACTATAGTCGCTAGTACTAACTTAGCTTTTGCAATTATATTAATTATCCGCTAAGTTACTACTAAGCTGGGTATTACTGACTCTATCCCTATAGTAATATATACTAACTTATACTCTCTATATAAGTATTTAGTAAAACTTAGTATTATGAAGGAGAAGCGACTTATGATTAATATTATGGCTCTACGTTAATTATATGAGCGTCGCGAGCTTTTGGAGATCTGCTAGGTAAATAGCGAAGATAACCCCGCTGATGCGTTCACGAAGGCATCGCTAAATAGCGCTCTATGCTAGCTAATTGATGAGAATAAATTAACGATTCAAATAGAAGGATAGGTGACTTAAATAGCGGAAGAAATAGAGTGAAACTGGTGGGTATTTGCTGCTATTTTGAAGGAATGGGATTTGTGGCTATTTGCGCCAAAATCGTTTGGGCCAAATCGTGGCTATTTGGAGGATTTAGATATAGCTAAGTATAGCTATCTTTTTGATTTGATTTGAGGCTAAAAATGGCCTCAAAATAAGTTATTTAATTTATGCATTTAGATGGGCGTAATGGGCGAATCCTGGCATAAAAGAAAAACTGCTAGTGTTGGGATATTCGCCCATCCGGACCCGACCTAAGTGTCGGGCCCGTGGCCTAGCGGGCAGGAACGTCGACTATGGTAGTCATGTGACCTCAGTTACCTGACGTGGTAGTCACGTGACCTCAGTCACGTGACCCACCTCGTCAGTCTACCATATCGTTCCTCCTTTCGCTGGCCACCCTTCTAGATACCTTCTTTCAACAAGACATCATGACCACACTTTGAATACTACGTTTATCCCCCCCTACCTTCTGGATCCAGTCTTTGTGAGACCAACAATATCCTTATATAGACTAAATCCCCTTCTGTAGAAGAGAACGCCTAGAAGAGAACGCCACGCTACTTGTAGCTAATATCACCCGCATTCTATACTAGGGAGCTAAAGATAAAGTCTTCTTTAAGCTAAAAAAGAGCGAGGCTATCTATATTTCGCGCAAACACAAGCTGACTAACCCCCTAATTGAGGCTAAAGGTCTGACTACAATGCCTAAAGAGACTATTAAGTAGCTTAGGGTTACTTTTAACTATAGGCTTACTTTTATACTATATATATAACTCTAGGCTAATATAGCTCTAAAGTGCGCTTATTTCTTCTATAGCCTTAGAACAGTATATAGGGGCTTCCCTCTAGCTCTAGTATATAAGGCCATTACCTCTATTATTATCCCTATTACTACTTATAATATAGAGGTATAGTTCCCTAGGCTCTAGAAACCTAACTACGTTCCTACTTAGTAGCGCCCTAGCACTACTCCTATTAAACCCTTCTACTTAATAAACTAAAAAGAGTATCTCTAGCTTATTAATAGGGCAATTTATACTAGTATTTATAGCGTGCTGCCCGCTTAGTATATAACTCCTGCTGCTATATTATACTATAAATCTGGAATCCCTCTAGTAAATATTACTTTAGAAGCCTACTAATTATGCTTTACTGCGAAGCTTAGCTAGCTTAACCCTTACTACCCACTAGTTTAGTAACTATTTATTTACCTCTCTAACTCTTATTATAAGCTTACTTAGCTATAATATACTATTATGCTACTCTCGCGCTACCCTCACCCTATCCTCATTCTCCCGCAACTACGAGGCCCCTCATATCCCCCGAGGAGGGCAGTAGCTACCTAATTTAGGACCTAGCTTAAAACTCTCCCCAAAAACAATATTATTGCCTATACTAATAGTTCTAAACTCAAGTCTAGAAATATTCAGTATAGCTTTACTATCTTTGGGGGAGAAAGAGAAAAAGAAGAAAGCAAAAACGCCTCTCGCATAAGGCTCTTAGCGCCTTAGCTTTACTAAAGTTTTTAATACAGAAGCAGAGGCTACTAATCTTAGGCTCTAAATAGCGCTTTACCTATAGAACCCTCTTAGGGCAGTATATACTTATATTAATAACCTTAGTATTATTAATGCCCTACTAGAATATAGCAAAACGCCTCTATCCTTATAAGAAGCTATTATTTAAGCTATGGAGTATATTACTATTACTTCCTCTCTTCTCTTTATCTACTAGGTTCCTAGTTATAAAGATATTCATAGAAATAAGTTAGCAGACACGCTCATAAAACAAGGGGCTTTAATAGCTCTTCCTAACTCTATCCCGCTAGCTACTATAGCTAGCATAAAGCACCTCGCGCAGAAGAAGATCACTAGATACTATTAGGAATAGTAGCGCGTAGGTGAGAGACCCTAATACTACGCCTATAATAATCTTCAACTAGCTTTTTAATACCCTCTAGAGCTAAAGCTCCCACAAAATCTCCTATACTACCTAATTGCTACCTGCTTAAAGCATAGTAATTTCGATATATACTATAAATACTTCTCCTAGAGGCAGCAGGCTGCTTAGAAGTATAAATACAGAAAACAAAAATCACCCACCCACGCTATCTACTATTATTTAACTTGCCTAAAGAAATTTTAGTAGCTTTAGCTATAAATTAATAATAAGCTAGGTCTATCTCTATTAGGGGCGCCTAAGTGTTACTAAAGATCTATAATAGGGGACCTAGAGTATTTAAAGAAGTTTAAATAGATTATAAGTTCTTTTAGTAGCTAAGACTATTAAATAGCCTATTTATATTAGCTCTTCAGCTAATAATATTCCTCAACTCCACTAGTTACTATTCTACTCTTATTTTTCAGCCTAAATAATTTTAACTACGATAGAAAAATATAAAAATCAACTTACTAACTTTTGCCTATAAAATCTAATTTTCCTAACAAATTATAGTAAGCTATAAGTAATTCTACTTTCTTAGGGGCCTATTAGTAGCTTAAGCTCTAGTAGCGCCGCAAACTGGGGGTCCCCTGCCCGGATTTTATAATAACGCCAGCCCTAGCTTCAGTAGGCCCTAGACCTCCGCATTACTAGCTCCAGCTAGGAGATATAAGCCAGAAATAGGGGAAACTCGCCCTGTGGGAGGCCTCTGGGGCTAGAAACACTAAGTACGGGAGGCGATTAGCTAGAAAACGCCCAACTTAAGGGGCAGTAATAGTATACAATAGCCTTAGATAGATATATAGGCCTGCCCTACACGACATATGCCCCAGGGAGCGATCTGAGCCCAGCTCTGACGTCAAAAAATAGAACAACAACAACAACAAAAAATCAATGAACTGCTCTGCAAACTTTTCCGCCTCAGCGACAATTGGCTGATGGCCACCGGAACTGTGAAACATCATCTTGAGGTCGATATGGTCGGTGCGAATTCCTTCTGCGCAGCAACCCGGACGCGTCGACTTCTCATGAGCAATATTGCTCAGCAGAACAGTCGTGTCTGCCGTTCCATGAGAGCCTGACCAAGTGGCGATAGCTGCAGACTGCGGGTGTGATCTCCTCCTCCAGTGTAGTCCCTTTTCCAGTACAATACCGCTAGAAATTTATTTAAATATAATAAGTACCTCATTTACTTAATAAACTCTACTATATATAAGGTAGCATTTATATCTTATAGAATAAAATACTTATATAATGTACCTTTTCTTCTAGTACTATAAGAGAATTAAGTTACTTTTTATACTAATTATAGCTCTCCTATTAAAACCTTCCAATAGCTATAGAGAGTTAAAAGCTTCTCTCTATAGCTACTAGAAGCTTTTTTCTAGCTTAGTATAAGGTAGTTAGATATAATAGAAAGTAATATAGCATATTGAAGAAGGTCCCTATATTCCCTAAAAGTTACTTTTAGCAGTACTATACTGGAAAAAGTACTATACTGGAGGAGGAGATCACACCCTGCGACTAGTAAGCCGACAGGTAATAATTTGCCAGGTCCTTCGACATATACGGGTTGCGAAGGACCACCTTCGCTTCTTCAGTTCCTCAATCAGTGTCGTCCTCAACTCTCATGATATTCGTTCAGTATGGAAAGCGGACTGGAAGCGCCATCGCCCCATTAAAGGGGATACAGCACCCGCGATGAATACCATGGTCCTGGTGTTCGTTGCCTCTTAAAAGTCGACCGTCGCACCACGAAGATGAGCGATGGAACTCACATTTCTCCTCACCAAGGAGGCCGCAGATGTGACCGACTTGTGTTCGTAATCTTACGTTCATCGGTCGATCAAGCATTCAGCAACTCGGCGAAAGTAACTGGTATAGTCTGACATCGTCCTGTTGTCTCCTCCAATGGTTTGGCTGTAACGTTGCGAGGCAAAACATTATTGATACGAGAATGATGCTTGGTTCTCGCAATCGCCAAGGGCAGCGACAAGGGCTTATTTGCTTGAGCAGATCATCGCGGTTCTAGAATGAAGTCCATCCTCAGCTTCTAATTTGATGAGTCTGTTATCCGGTGTCGGCGGCTAGAACCGTAGCACTATCTGCCTTACTGGTAGCATCGACTTTAAAGGGAACCTTCGTCTTTTTTCACGTTAGCTATCTGATATCGTGGAACAACTTGGCCTGTTACGACACCTGTAGATAAGAGCTGCGATCCTGATCCTGATACCGTATCGTCACATTCGCTTCCGGGAACCCGGCCAGAGGTGCATGCTGAACCCTCGGTTGTGACCTCGTTAGAACTCTCGACATAGACAACAATTAGCGACTTCTGTTAAAAAAAAGAACCCCTTATTCCCCCACAATCAAGGAGAATCCCCTTTTGGCAGTACTCATCAAACAACGAGACACGAATCCATCACCCGCCAACATGGCTTCCCTTCCCGTCGTCGACAATAAAGTCACGCCTCACGTATCAGACGACCGCGCCGACTCTTCATTGGCGAAATAAGAGTTCGCAGAAACCCACGACATTTTCCGTCAGACCGAAGATGGCGTCCAATCCCGCACAGTCAATTGGCAGCACGCCACAATCATCTTCCTGAAGATCCAATTCGCAATGAGCATCCTCAGCGTTCCCAGTGCATTCGCCACGCTCGGCGCCGTTCCGGGAGCGACTTCGCTGGTCGGATGGCACTCTCTCAACACATGTAAGCCTGGAGGAAACGCATTCTTTGGCCGACATTGACAGAAAAATCATCAGATACAGCAGTGATTCTAGGAGAGTTCCGAAACCGCCATCCAGAATGCCTGGTCTCGCACAGGCCCAGATCCTTGTCGCCCAGATCCTCATCTGCGCCGCCGGCATCGTCTCCATCTCAACCGCCTTCAAAGCCCTCACGTCCGGCGTGACCTGCACCGTCTACTTCACCCTCCTTTCCGCCGTTCTCGTCACCGCCTTCTCCTCGATCCGCACCTTCAGCCGTCTGGGCTGGCTCACGTGGCTCGGATTCATAACCTTCTTCGTTGCGGTCTTAGTCTTCGTCGTGGTCGTGGCCGTGACACACTAGGACCGCCCGGCGGTGGCGCCGCAGACGGGCGACCTCGAGCAGGGTTGGACGGCCGAGGGCGCATCCTGCGTTTTTCGCGGGCTTCACGGCGAGCGCCGATATCTTCATCAGCAACAGTGGTTCGTCGTTGTACCTGCCCGTCATCTCGGAGATGCGACGGCCGCAGGAGTATCGCAAGGCGGCATTGGCGACGGGTGCGCTGGTCCTGGCTATGTACCTCTCTTTCTGGCTCGTGATTTACCGATGGTGCGGGCGTGTGGTTGGCGACGCGGGCCTTTGGCAGCGCGGGCCTGCTGTCCAAGATGATTTCGTACGAAATTGCGTTGCCGGGTCTGGTCATCGGCGTCGGAATCTACCAACATTTTGCCGCCAAGTACCTCTTTGTCCGCATCCTTAGGGACTCGCAACATTTGCAGGAGAGCATAGTGGTCCACTGGACCACATGGATTGGCAGCAACTTGGTTTTCGGAATACTGGCCTTCGTTGTTGCTGAAGCGGTTCCCATTCTGGCCTTGGCCTGGCGGGGGCCATCTGCTTTGCCCCTTTCAGGCTATGATCTCCTACAACAGTACAGTACAGTTTCTAGTACAGTACCAGCCAAAAGTGACTTTAGGGGGTGTGGGGACCGTATTATAAAGCCTCTGATATATTATTTTCTGCTATATATAGCCGCCTCATACTAGCGCCAGTAGGGGCGCATACAGAGAGAGTTAAAAACATACTCTCCGCATACTAGAAGGTTTTTAGTAGGAGTAGTTTAAAAATTAAGTTAAAACTATACTCTCTATATACTATTAGAAAAAGTACTCTATATAAATACTACATTTTATAGGTTATAATTACTACCTCCTATATAGTAGTTTATTAAGTAAATAAGATACTTATTATATTTAGGTAAATTTCCGGCGGTATTATACTAAATATGATACTATACTATTGGAGGAGATCATACCCTCAGTCTTGTATTCCCCGCGCTGGCGTGGATGCAGGACTCTTCAACCCACAGGAGCTGGAGTTTTCTGCAGAAGGCAGTATATGGCTTTCACGTTGTGATTGTGCTTGTTGAGCTATTCAGGGACATTGCTGGAACGTGAGTTTGGGGTCCTCGGTCCGCACGTACGTTTGGTTACCTCAGTAATTAGACTAATACTTTTTGCAGATATAGTGTGGCTGTGTCCATCAAGGATGCATACGCTTCGGGTCTCACCGAGAAGGTTTTCAATTGCGCCGAAAACTCGGGCACGATTTCGAAGGGCCTCGCATCAAAGGACTTTAATAGCATTGTGGTAAAATCAAACAATTCCACGCTTATTCAGTCTCTAGCAGGTCGACGATGTTTGATCAGGATAAGAATAGTATTTCTGATGAACGAGTGGCATATATAAGGAGGTAGAAGTACCAGCCAGATAAGGGATAGAGTACACTACATCCAAAATCCCCAAGCCCATTTTCCGCTAACTATGCAACTTTGAAATCAAATAACTACTGTATGCAAGTCCGCACCGCTATGCAAATCCCATGCCTGAGTGACCCAAACACCTCGCACTACCCATGCTCAAGACCAAGTCCAAAGGTCACGCGGCAAGCGTGCTTACTGGGGACACTGGTCACCATTCTGGACGAAGAAGCCACCCTCCGTGCTGGAAGTGAAGGTGACGTTGCCATCTAAGTCAGCGTCGCTGTCGTCGGCGATCGAGAACTCGAAGGTCATGTTCGGCTCGCAGACGAAGCTGTTGATGGTGACGAAGGTGAATTCGGCAACGCGGTCGTCCACGACCTTGATGGGCGGGAAAGAGCGGACGAGCGCGCCGGTGGCAACGTTGCGGACGTTAAGGCGGGAGAACTCGGCGCCGCCGAGATCGATCGGGAAGCCTTCGTTGAGCTGGCCGATGAGGGAGCACGGGCCGGCGGCGAAGGGAGCGGTGTCGAAGGAGAGGACCTTCTTGGCGACGACACCGTTGGTCAGGTCAGCGACGCCGAAGTTGCCGTCGTTGGCGCCGACGCGGGGGGATTCGCCCTGGCGGGCGCCGCGGCCGGAGCGGTTGGCGATGGAAGTTGCGGTGGCGGAGCCGGCAGCGAGAGCGGCGACGAATATGTTGGTAAGCTGCATTTTGAGGTACTTGGGAGTAGGGGAAAGTGGTTGTGGTTTGAGGATAAGAATTAGGACTTCAGCGTCTCGGTGTGAATAGTAACTCAAGTAGTCTTATTAGAGATGCCTTTAGTTGATGACGAGAACGAGAGATGGTCCAGGGACGAGAAAGCACTCCCTCCGGCTTTATGGAACTAACCCTGAAACATTCGGTCGGAGCCTTCTCTGGCTTCCATCATGGCATCACTAGTGTGAAGGATGACGTTCAGCTGAGCTGCGGCTAAGCCCATCACCGTGAAGCCTCCAAATCGAGGAATGTCGTGGCAGAGCCCCTCCTCCAACCTCTCGAGTCGCGGTAACGTGACAGCCTCATCTCTCCGAAGCCCGCGCCTCTGACGAAGAATACCATTAAATCGACATGGCTGGCGGTGTTCCGGCGCGGCAGCTGTTTTCAAGCATAGCCTAGTGCAGTATTCGAGTGTAGACGGTAGGCTAACGGATGCCAACCCAGCCTTGCGAGATTTGACTTCCCTTTCGGGTATGCTGGAATCATCCGCAGCAGCTCCCATCTCTCGTCGGCTCCGGCTCCGTACCGGGCGAGGGTCAAAACGCCCGTCAGCGCGATCCAACCTTGGCCAAGCTGCTCCGCCTTGCTTCTGCCAGCTACCTAGCTAGCTCCTGGCGATGTGAGCTAGAAGTTTTCCGCATCCAAGCTCACCCAAGACGGAACAACCGCGAACCCGGGTATCCCGAAAGCCGCGCTGACGCGCTTAGGTAGTCGATGCTAACGCGGTACAGGAAAGGGCGGGTGTTCGCAGCCTCCCTTTCCCCAGATTCTAAGATTAAGCATGGCTGATGACCAGCGCCCTGCGTGTCCCGGAGGAGGGGAACGTGACAGCTCGGGAATTAAACCAGAATCGAGGCATGTCAGATCTGAGACGACAAACGTGGTAGTGGTTCCAGCGGCAAACTAGTATCGCTCATGAACGCATGCAGGAGGGCGGCGATGAAGGCTATGGCCCAATTGGACGAACTACCACAAACGCGCGGGTTGCAGCACTGACAACTATGCCCAAGCTACCGAAATCCTTCCCTGCCTTTGTTTTTCTTCGTTGTGCGAGACCAACACTATGTGCTACTTGCATCCAACTCGCGGAGGATCCGAGCTGACCATGGCCGGGCCGTTACTGTCGTTGCGGTATTCTGGCTTGCGAGGCGCGGAGAGCTTGTTGAACTGACTGTGAGACATGATTGCTGATAAGCTGCGGGTGAGGAAGGATCCAAAGTTGCCGTTCGTGAAACTCATTGATCGTCCAAGTCTGCCGAGGCCTCGCCGACGAGAACACGAATTTCAAGCAAAATGTTTCTTCTTTTGGAACTATCAAACTCAGACCTGCACACTTCCATTGTGTTGGCATCTTGTAAGATCGTGACGTCGAAATTGAAGGGAGTTTCGTCCATTACCTCATCTGCCTACTGAAGCTATCGGTTAATACGCCTGATTGTACTGTCGGACCGTTTTTCTCGGGCAGCTTAGTGCGAGGCGGCAGCCTCCTCGTATCGTGGTTTAGACGAACGAAGCAAAGTTTGATGCGATACTTAGTTTCTCAACTCGGGCGGCAACTTAGCGGCTGGATATAGGGTGCCTTGAACATTGGGCATCGCTGGGTAAACCGCGGGGGAGAGTCCACACGTCTTGTGATCATTTCGCCTTATTGGGTAACCAGGAGAATGCTGCGACTTGTTGGATAGTTTATAAGGGCTGCGGAGCAGCTACTGATAAGTGCTGTGGTTATCATTTGGAAAGCCGGCTATGCTAAACTTAGCAACCAATCAAACACAGAAAGGATAGCTGCCCGTGTTCATCCTACTCGCCAAGCTGGCATGAGGGTCATAGCCCGCGGTGTTTCGACTACAATTATTTGAGCCAATTCGAAGAACAAGCCGAATTGACCCGATCACAATGCGAAAGAAGCCCCTTGGCTCTTATAATTGCTGTTGCTGGTCGCTCAGTTTGCTCATTTGGCTCGCCATACTCAGCCCAGTGCCCTTTCTTTGCTCGAGCGCCCTCGACCACCTCTTATTATCCTCAATGGGCTTTCCCGTGCCCGTCAGACCCAGTACTTCCATCAACTCCGGTATCTCTGCGTGATCTCGAGTGGATTTCATGCGATGGCACCAGGTAATTTTCTTCTCTTCCGGCTCATAAGTGCCGTCGTCACCACCCTCTCCGTCAATGCCCTCTTGGCTCGTATCTTCCCTCCTTGAGTTTTGCAGCGCCTTCTCCATCTGACGCTCGGCAAATGGAGTGCCAACAGGACTCATGAGCTCTGCAGGCTCGAAGAGAAACTCTCCACCGACCTGTCTATGGTCACCGGACTTAGTGGCTAGGCCAGCCTTAACTTGCTTCAGGCCCTGAAAGACACTTTCGGCGGCTGACTTCAGCATGGACTTGCGCATATAGGCTGGTCGTTCACCCAGGGCAAGCGTGCGCGTCATGCCCAACTTCTCGAACAGGCGCCGCGTAGGATCAGTATAGACAGGAAACGGGCAACCTGTTTCCTGAAGGTACATGTCTATCAATCCTGGGTTGCCGCAGCCGACCACGGCAATGAAAGTACTCATGGGAAGACCGAGAAGTGCATCGGAAGTGATAGACTCGGAGAGCGAGCGCAGAAATTCCTGGCAATTCTTGGCATAAAGTCAGCAAAAGTCTGACAGTTATAGCTGATGCGGTGGAATACTCACGCCGCAAAAGAAGTGGCGGACGAAGATTACGAGGACGCGCCTGGCGACGTTGCGACCGGTATATAAGCTCTTGAATGGGTGGCTCTTGCCATGTCTATCCAGTACCACGTAGTTCTCGATCTTCTTGAGGGTCTCGGAGTTCGGAAGATGGTTATTGGTGGCGATTTCACCTTTGAAGTCGGCAGGTTTTGAGTTGTCGATGTCAAGGGAGGTCCCGCGAGTGTCGCATGCGTAGGCCGTCGTCGACGTCCTCGGTGACCTCGTGCTCGTCGTCGTGGCGGTGTTGGGCGGTTGTTCGGATGGCTTCTCATCCCCCTTGACAGCAGCGGCCGTTAGGGCTGGGGAAGGTGTGGCTTTCGTCTTCTGATCATCCGTCGCAGCATGGCCATTTGGTGGAGATGCCCCGTTCTCCTTCTCGGTTTTTGACCCCGGACCTGACTCCGTTGTCGAGGGTTCTTGTGTCGATGCAGGTTTGGTTGTCTCCGTGAGATCGGTAGGAGGCTTTGCGTTGCCGTTCGCTGGGGAGAGATTGGCGGTCGCTGCCGCGGCGGGAAGATCTGACGGCACGGCAGCCATTAGGACGCAATAGGGTGGATTAAGTGGGATGAGAGGTGCGTCTGGATAGGAAATTGTTTGCTCCTTGCCGGCTACAATAGGTGTAGATTAATTCGACTAAATATACTCGGCGCGCCGTGAAGGTTCAAAAAAAAATCGGAAAGTTGAGAGAAGAGATGAAGGGTGGTCTGAAGGAGGCGCAGCAGCTGTCACTGCCAGGATTGCGTTCTTAACGAATTCCAGGTTGTAGATGCGATGGGAAGGGGAAGGGGTTGCCGAGAAGCAACTAGAGGAGAAAATAATCGAATCAAGTCCAGGCTGGCTGGGCTGCCTCTGCCGAGAAAGACGGCCCCCCCGACAGCGATAAATTAGTGGTAAGTCGACGACGGTAGTGGCACGCTTGTCGCGCGCGGCTTGCAGTTGGTTGGCGACTGCAGGGGTCGAAATGGGGAGACAATCCAGGAGTCCGAGGCACCGGTGTCGTAAGTGCGTCGATGATCAAGGGTAACGGTGAGAGAGAGGGGATGGGAGGCCGTTAGGGTGTTTGCCAACGCCACCACCGACGAGCTGAATTTGGAGATGAAGCTGGCGGCTCACCGTCGACGATGATCAAAAAATATGGTAAATTGGGAGTCTACCGAGTGTCCTGGAAAGAAACACCCGGTGACCCTGACTCTTGCCAAGCCGTCCAGCCCAGGAACGCGCCCAATCTCTCAGGTCGATACTTCCAGTTTGGGGCTGGAGGGCTGGAGGCCACTGGCCTTAGCTCCTCCCAGTGAACTCAACTGTTTCATCCGCGTATGAGGTCATGGTGGAGGCCCAGGCACATCTGGTGTCGTACCTTCCAGTTGTCAGGGTAGCCATCCGTAGGTACCTACGTACACTATCTTAGAAGTACTCTCGGCTGTGCATTTATCAACTATTTGTATTTGAGCCTCACTGAAGGGAACTCGACACACCAAAAGCAGCAGTCCAGCATTCGATAACATCCTTGCAGACTCAAGACGACGCATGTCAAGATTGGGGCGCCCATCCAAGCCGTTAATGAAGCTTTTGCCTGATATTCGACTATTTACCTAGGGCTATCTGCTTCAAAGTCAGCCCCATACCGTTCTGCACTAACACCACGGTTGAGATTGTCTCGGGGCAAAGCCACTGACGTCGTCCCCGTACACGAACACGCATTGTGGAGCCCGACTCACAGCGATGCCTATTTTTACCTCCAGCTGTCGCCAGCCCCGAATGACCCCAACCGGACAGACAGGAAGACCTGGGTCCGGGGCTCTGGAACCTCCGATGAGCGCCCATCCAGAGCTGCGACGGAGCAGTGGAGTGGATGTCGGACTCTGAGATGTGGGGCCTGGAAGTACTGCAAGCCTCAACGCGCATTGGCTGGCTGGCTTACCTTACCAATGGCCAAGCTCATCAGTGTCCGCTTCAAATGTTTCTAACAACAACCTGGAAGGCACACAACACAAACCATACCTTAGCAATCACTTCAACTCAAATCAGACTAAACACCACTCAGGCGAATCGTCGATCTCACACACTCTTCAATTCATGGAACTGACAGATCTAGCGATTCACACTACCGTGTGGGAACTCCTTGAGATCAAACAAAGTGAAACACAGCGACAGTGAAAGCAGCATCTGGAAACCGCTTCTTCAGCGTGAAAGTGTTGTTACAGTGAAAGTTCAATAAGACTGTTGACTGGATATGATACTTTTACGCTGATATGAGCAGCGTTAACCAAAGAAAAAAGATACTTATTCCTTCCCGCACTCTTAATAGATGGCGCGCCACAATGGAGGACGTGGCCTAAAGACCTGTCAGACTCGCAAAAGTAGTGCGGACCCGCTTTGTTACGAATCTGTTCCTTCAGTTACCATTAAGCTTAAGTATCCGTACGCCAATTTTAACAAGACATCCTTACCGCTCTGCCCAAGCCGAGGGGTACCAGCAAGATCGTCCCCACCAGCAAGACCATCCCTTGCAGAAGGACCATCGTCCTCTTACTGACGCGACCCGTCGAACCATCCAACGAAAACGGAGGTCGCGAACCAAAATCGCCATTGAACGAGCACTGGGCGTATATTTTTCTCGGATATGCAAAATACCACACATTCAAGCGCTTGGAGGAGAGAGTTCAGTTGGATAGCACGGATGCCGAGAACAGGCGCCAACAGAACAAGTACAACTACATCTGTCTTACCACCAAATACCGCACAGAATGTTAAAAGTTTGAGCGAATAATCGAAGCACGGCGTCCTCCGACGGAGCCGACGGAGCCCAAATACGCGGGACAATGAGCACGGATTGAGGCACGACAAAATGCTCTCAGTCTTCCGAGCCTGCGTCGTCAACGGGACTTTGATTCGAATGTTGTGGCGAATAGGATGAGGCACAAAAGTGGAACCACAATTGCAGCACTGCAATTGCGGCCTATGTACCACACGACAAATCTGAAATGAACCGTAAACAAGAGAGCGCCGCAACAAGAGGACGCTAACAACGCAGCTCTAGAGAGATTAGCGTTGGATGTGATGAGGAGTCTGGAAATACAAAGAATTCTAGGAGTGCGAAGAATAGGTGGGACCTTACTGGAGTTGCCTCTCTTCCGACTTCCAGGCTCTGACGAGGAATGCTGTCCGGTACAGTGAGCTCCCGGTTTTGCGGTTTGTCATGCGCGCCATGGCACGCGGATTGGGTCGAGTTGTTGCCCTTTCAACGGCCTTGTGGTTGGTAGATTATTCACACCGATATCAGTGCTGTATTCCCAAGAGAGGTCGCGGCTGAGGCACCGATAGTTGCTCTGAAATATTACAGGCGTAAATCTGGTATTTGAATAGCGGCATGTACATAACCAATGACACCCAGAAATATTTCAGCAAGCGTCTTTTCACCCATCAATCTGTCAGGAAGGACATGCCTGGTCTTGAAAAACTATTTTGATGATGAATAGTCCACATTTACAACAAAGACAGGCCTTGCATAGTTGAGTAGACAAACGGTATGACTGTCTGCCTAACTTTACTCGAGGAGGCTGTCAAACCTGCAGCCCTCGAGTTTCCTTGCCGATACCAAGGGACTATGGACTGTTCCGGCGGAACACAAATCCTGTAGCGGCACGTAATCATAACGCAGGGACACTCTATTGATCAAGCCCGCGATAGACTTGCTTTGAGACTCAATAACCTAACCCTCACAACTTCAAGCTAGCCGGCCCCTCCTCCTCCCCCCAATCCATCGCTAAAAATAGTCCTTTCTGGCATATGGATGCATATCGCGAAATTCCCTGGTAAGGTATCCCGCTTATGAGACAGCGACTACTGTCAACTGAGGTCGCTTCCAGAGTTCGCCGGCAAGTTCTTGAAATGGCTGCGGGCCTGCCGGGAGGCTCTTTCGCCTACCGGCAACACCGAAGATGCTGATTTGCGGAGTGGGCTTCTCATAACGACAGATGAACATTGCCATGTTCCTATCTACAGTTCAAACTTCAATATTGAGATGAGAATTCTAGCAAGTAGATTCTTCAGGAATTACGCGGCAGTTTTTCACAGAAGGCGAAGTGCTGTGCATTTCCTCGTCGACATCGACATTATTCATCAACGTTCACCATTGCACCAAACAATGTCATGGGGAAAATTTCATCAAGAGAAAAAAAAGTTGCCCGTTGTGAAGGACAAAGATCCTGTCCAGCGCAAGTTTATCGAAAGACTCTGCGCATGCCAACGCCAATGCCTGAGTATGAAATTCGTTTACTCCAGCCCATTCATATCTTCCAAAATCCACCCAGACCAGACAACGCCGCTCTCAAAAGTTTCTTGCCTTTTCCAGCCCTCAAATCCATTGGGGATAACCCGGTCGGTCGTTCCTCGTCGCCGCCATTCCGGACATGCCTGGCTGCAGCGAAATGACCTCCGTCTCGACGCCATCGACCTCGGCTTTCTGAGGCAACATCTCGCGTTGCATCTTTCGCTGTTCTTGCTCCTCCAAAAGCATTTTCTTGACCTTTCGCATCTTGACCCAAATGTACACCGCCAGGGCAATCGTTAGGACGAATGTCGCGCCAAATACGACGTTCTTGATGGTATTGTTCTGTTGCTTCTCGACAAGAAGCACACCGAGATAGACGAGGATGATCTGCTTCGGTAATGTCAAGAAGGTCGAGACGGCAAAATGCCAGAACTTCACGTCGCATGTCGAGAATACTGCGGTAGAAAAGTGGGATGGAATGACGGAAAACCGGATGATGAAGACGATCTGCAACACGTTAGGATCTGGTGATTGCGATCATGTAATGCCAAAAGCTCACCCAGAAGCCGCCGTCACGGGTCAACCGCGCAAGAGCGCCATAATTCAGGTTTGTCCTCTCCAGCTTTTGCGCCTTTCGGCGTAACGTGTACTTGAACGCAAACCAAGTTCCGACTGCCGCTAGTTAGCGAGTCTCGACGTCGCAGAGGGGGGGGGGGGGCACGCTTACTCTCGCCCAGAAATGTTCCTGCAGCAACGACCGCGAATCCAATCCACAGTCCGTAAACCACACCGCACAGCAGAGCGACTATTTCGTGACCAAAGAGCGGAGGGAACGAGATAAGGATCAGGATGGCGATCGGAATCAGGAATCCCGCAGGAATGTCTCGAACTTTTTCGGAAAACGGTCTTAGTTTCTATGGTCCCATGCTGTCAACTTCAACGATCGATCTCTTCTGGCAGGGTCTTCACTCACTTCGACGACTTGGTCATGATGTAGACTGATGAAAATAGTGGCGACGAGAATGCCGATGCCAAGAAGGTGGATTGCTGAATACGAATTGTCAGTGAACGCCCTTCCGTCCTGTCCAAGGGATCGTCAAGTCATACGGATGTATTTCGGCGTCAGGAAGATCTTCTTCCAGTTCAACGGTCGGTACTCGGTCTCCTGGGTTTTCTCCTCTTTCCTCTCGCCGTTTCTTCTAGCCATCTCCACGTCGGGCATTGTACGCGCGACTGTTTGTTGATGAACAGATCTGAATTCGCTCAACAAACCTGCACTACTTTGAACATGCACACCTACAGCCCAGACGCGAGTGCGGCGGCCCAACATGCATATTCATACAATTGGGAACATGGGAAAGAGCGGCGCATGTCATGTAGGGAGACGGCGGGATCTGAAATCAATGCGAAACCGGAAAGCGGAACGCACAGCCAGCAGAGATCGGCCAAAAGAGGCAATAGTCAGTGCATGTTATCGAGTTGTGGGCGAATCCTCATCTGGGCTAGTCCCTGAACTCGCTGCTTACAGTGTTCGACGCGAATGCACGACGACGGGAAAATCCCCCGCATCCCTCCTTATTCGGTTCTTTGGCGGGGGGAAGGCGTCTTGAATTGACCAAAGAAAAGAGAGACAAGGGTTTCTGTGAGTGAGTCGCGGGCGGCTCCTAATTTCTTTCGTGATGTTGTATTTTCAATGTCATGTTTTGTGTGAGAGCATCGTTCCGTGCACGGTAATGTATCATAATACGCAGCCAACAAACACCCCGCCTATTGCCAGTTACACGTGGCAAGCCCGTTCCTGGCGTTTCAAACCCGACCCGATTTGACCCAACAAGAGGAATCACTCCAGAGGTGATAGAAGTCCTGGCTGGATCCATCGATAACGATCACGCCCTTGGCATTTCGCTTAATCTAGTAGCCAAGATTCCGCAATCGAACGACTCGCTGAACGGGCCGTTTTGTTTGTCCAATCTTCGATGGTTTAAAGGTTGCGACGTGTGTCCAATGAATACGAGTCGTCGGACACCAGTGACCACGTCAACCCCGAGATATCCGCTTGTTGAGTGACGGACAGCTGGAGGAAGCTGTCTCTAGGTAGAGTTACGGCACCGGAAACTCTCGAAATCGTGTCCCATATGCCATTGTCAGGGCACCGATACAAGTTGCGACACTATCAGGCCGGTTCGATTCCGATGGCTCCGCTAGCACAAGTCAACTTAAGCCATCAAGCTTGGCTGTAGTAAGCCATTCGGCTAAGCGCTGAATCTTCTTCATCTATCCAGTCACCAATGTACGATCATTGGGCTGAGATCCCCTTGGACAGATAAACAGCATCATTTGCGCACGATGCCATGGATTCCAGTCATCCCCGTAGGCTTTCTAAGCTGCGTGTGCCCGAGCCTCATTGCGGCTGGGTGGCGGCCGTTCCCTTTCTTAACCTTCAATACCGCAGATCTTACTGACGTGCTAGCAGAAACTAAGCTATATGATCTGTTCGCCCGCGCGTTGCGTGGGACACCTGCCACCCGCGTCGGCTATGCGACATGCTTCTTGAAAATCTAAAGGTTTGCGTTCAAAGCTACGTCAAGCAGCTCACCGCCATAGCTCCCTTTCTTGCTTTGCTGGCGAACCTCATGATGAGATGCAAATTTCAAAGTCCAGCGTGGCCAAGTCCTATCTGGCCAAGGGGACGGCCCCTTTCCAACTTATGTGTCGCCATGCTAATCTCGAGGTGCACGAATAATCAGTCCGTTTCTCATACGGAACCCAAGGCACGCGAGCTGTTCACATGGAATTTCAACACGTATTATACTCGGAACATGGAGGCTGGGCACGGTGACTGGGATGATACCTGTAAGCACGTGTTGCTCGTATTTGTCGCAACCTTGGTTTTGAGAAAGCGAATGGGGTTCTTAGGCTGCTTTCTAACCGACGGACCCTTATGAACGGGGAAACAAGCCCATGACACCACCAAAACTCCAAGCTGTCGTCAGAGCATGATTATGTGGGTCAAATGCAAGTCCCATAATGTGCGTCACGTCATTTGCAGCGAACAAAATGCCAAGACATCCGAGCACTGGGTAGCAATACCAGCGTGCAGCGGGCCGCTGTGCGTAGCGTCATGGTATCTTAAATGTCCTCTTTAAGGGACGAACAATGTCCTTGGCAGGGCGGGACGAGAGCTCTAAGGGCGATTATCTGATGCCATAGACTGTCTGACTTGTTTGGGGAAAACTACAATGTTCAGTGCAGGCATGTTTTCCGCTTGGAGGTTGGATGTTTTCCCGAACCTTCAGCTGTCTTGATCGTGATATGCATACGGACACACATCTGCCCAATTATCCGATCAATTCTGCTTGTTCAGAGCTAAGAGCCTCAAAGATTGATTCAGACATGGCTTGAAGTCCATATCAAGAGGTTTAAGTTTTTAGGGGGTGAAGGAAGAAGCCAACGACTCTAGAATAATCAAAGATTAATCCAGAGCAGTTACATTTTGCAAGGCACGTACTAAAGCAGTGAAAATCTCTCACTGCAGCTTATTCCGTCTGTTAATTGCTGCCGTCATACCTCGGGTGGATCCAACGGGTTTAATGCAGCATACCAGAAATAAGCTATGAGCGATTAATTGGCTGGCTTTAGGATGGTCTTTGTTTAAGGTGGCAACGTGTAAAGATCGCAGCTATTTCAGCCTATGTTCCTCCTCATCGGCAAATTACGTTGCGGATATTGTACTTCGCGTCTACAGCGGAGACAGTATTCACATGCGATAAGAGCGTCTGCATCCCAAGATTGATTCACAGGACAAACTCGAAGTCATTGAAACACCCGCCGGTAGGACTTACCAACGCTCGGTGGCCTTGTTGTGTACAGTTACGCGAACCTCTTACTGAAAGGAGGACCAGTGGCTCCCTAATTCTTCCGAGATCCAACCCAGCTTGATCGTCGCGAAAGCGACCGATGGCGCTCTGCGGACGCGGCAAAAATGACGATCCGCCGGACGACTTTCTCGATTGCGAGATTGCTGTTTACATATTCTTGTTCAGGGAGATGATGGCAGGTGATGTCCACGTGGTTTACCCCTAAACCGCCATAAGAGTATGTTCTCTTAAAAAGACGAAAGAAAGAGCGCAGTCGTTTCGGTCTCAAAACTTACCAAGGAGACGCATCGAGTCAGAGCTACTTAGTTAAATAGCATAAGTAGAATAACATACCCATCTACAGCAGTGACATATCAGACCCCTATTCAAGGTACTCTCTAATTAGATACCGTCGATCCAGAAAAGAGTCACTCCAGCCGATGAACTGCAAATGAAAAACTACCGCAAATGACATGACCACGAATCAGACAACATGAATATTTTCAGGCCTTTCCGCAACCCGAATACGCTTTTCACCGCCTAAAACAGCATGAAAAGCAGCTGAATCTTGGTGTGATGCATATGCAGATGTAAAATTGCACTTGCACCAACTCCTCCCCTGGAGTCGTTCTCTCACGTCAAGCCAGGACTCGCGGGGCATTATTCCAAGAAAAGCGAGTGCCACAATGGGTACAACTAACTCAGTTATTAGCCATGGATGCTAGTATATACGAAAAGGGGAACTTGGAACATGCGGTCGCATCCAAAAGGCCGGTAGATGGTAATCGTACAGGTTGGGCATCGCCTGCTCTGAAACTTGGCGATAGTCAAAAGACTCTTACGGTCGTCTTCCGTGTAACGGTCTTGCGTGCGATAGTCTGCCGCTTCTTGGACATCACCAAGTCGCTCTCGCTCTTTCTTGGTACGAAGGGCCGCAGCAGCCGCCTTGGCCTCGTCGCGTCTGCTGGATGCTTCTTTGCAAGTCTCTCCATTGTGAGCCTCCTCGCCACAAATGGTACACGTGCGGGCTTTGCAGCTGCAGATAGAAACGTGTGTGTTCTTGCCACGGTGACGACGAGGAATGTATCGTCTACACTCTGTGAGATGGCAGTAAACGACGGCCCGGGCTCGGATCTCGGCTTGTTCGTCGGCACGGTCACGGTAGAGTGTCCACTCCCGTGGTCGGAGGAGCTGCTAGGCCCATGCATCAGGGAAAATGTGATCATTCTCGACGTGCACGAGGATCGTGTTGGGGTCGCTGGGGCATGTGCCGCACGTGGGCTTGATGAAGGGCTGGGAGTTGAGGGCAGAGCGAAAGAAGGCGACGATGCAAGCGCGGCATATTTTGTGGCCGCAGCAAAGTTTACAGAGCTGAGCTTTCCTAGTGTCCTTGAGACAGATGGGACAGTTGCTGGCGATCTCCTTGGTCGACTTGGCTTTGGTCTGGCGAATGGTCAGCTACAGTTTCGAGGATGACATCAAGCTCCAGCAAAGATGATTGATACCTTTTTAGGGAGGGTCGCCTGAGGAGCCTCTTGATGGATGTGAAGATGTTTGCGTAAATTTTCAGTTGAATATTGCTCGCCGTGCTCTGAATTCTGTATCTTGCAATACACGACAACTTTGCGATCCCATCGGGTCATTTATACATCTGAGCAGAAGCTTTCTTAGATTGATCTCTCGATTCCAACAGGATCTTTAAGGCAAATAGCCTTGAAAATAATCTATACCTGTCCATGACATTATCAGTGTTCTCTAGAGAAATCCTGATGTTTCCGTATGACTACAACCGAACTTCATGTGACCTTTCTGTGAAAACAAGGACAATCATGCAAAAAGTAAGCCTCACCCTGACTAGTCTACTTATTCTCATTACTGTCTTTTTGAGAGCATTTCTAGAAGTTCTCAACAATTGTTCTCACTGAAAGATAATTCGAAGAATTGCACGTATTCTGGTACTGTCCTGATGTTTCCGAAGCTGTCCAAGGAATCTTTCGCACTGTTAACCGAGTCATAGACAATGGAAGCAAATGAGTGCTGGAGCCACCTTCCGAACCCAACTGTGAGGATGAATTGGCCAGCGCGTAATGCTAGACTTTGAGGTCTCTTGGCTGCCGTACCGCAGGATGTCTTACCAAAAAGCGAGACTTGCCGCCAGCTGAATGTAAGACGGAGATACTCTTACACTTCCCTGTTTCCTCTCGGGTAGCTCTTCAATGATAAGGCGTGAGACTTCGAGGGATCTGAGACAAGCATGAGCCGATTCGTGGTCGCTTGCTTAAAAGCTTTCACCGCCCTTCCTTGAGTATCTTCCGCCCTTTTTCAGTAACTTAGAAGTGTCAGGCCGTAGTATTTCAAAAGCAGATTGTTAGTGGAGACCAGAGACATGCTTGAAGCCGAGCTCCTGATTTGTGAGGCTTTCGAGGAAAACTGGGTATTACAAGCTGAAAAACGTACGTTTGACGATGCCCAGCTGAAGAAACTCCCTTCCCGTTAGCCATACTTTCGGATGCAGGCACATTTGGCAAGACACAGTTAGCCTGAAGTCTATTTCATGGCGAGGCTAGTCGGCCTCTGGGATCCTTGTCGTTGCATTTCGTCAAATAGATCGAGAGCCCTTCTTCCTTACAATTTTCTCACCTGGGCTTGCTGACTACCCACGGGTACCCATATGGGTAGTACCCAAAACTACCTGTAGGTAGTTATAGGCTATCCAAACTACCTATAGGCAGTACCCACTTTAATTACCTATAGGTACTACTACCTATGGGTCTATAGGGAGTAGTACCTATAGGTTAATACTATGTAGTATTATCTATAAGTAAATATATCTAAAACAAGGTTTTAGTAGTAAATATAAAGGAAAAGTTTCTAAAAGAAAAATGTACTATATACTAATAAGATAAATATAAATAATTACTATAAATATCTCAGGATTTTATATAGTATTACTAAGGGTTTATTTTAGGAATATAATATTATGAAATATAGGAGCGAAAATATTATATATCTATTTGCTATTAGCAGAAGAGCTAAGGTTTTTTAGTAAGGTAGTTCTTTTATGCTTTTATTATATTAACTTAGAGGAGTAGCTTATAGATAAGTGAGGTAGTTATTAGGATATAGGAGGTATATATAAGTCGGTAAGCTGGGATAATTGAGTTAAGTATATTAGCTATTAAGTGCCAGATAAAGAAATTAGCTTATTTTTAGAGCTATCCCTAGTATCCTCCTCTTTAGATCTAGCTTAAATATAGATATCCCCTATAATAATTATAGAGAGATTTAATAAATTATTAAAGATCTTGAGATACTTCTCAATATTATCTGTCAGCGTCTTCTCAGTATGCCTGTGGCAGTACTGAGGAGGTAACAAGACGTTTAATAAATAACAGTGAATAGGAACAATATGCAGTAAAATAATAAAAGAAAGGTCTTAGTATTAAAGAAGTGAAAGTCTTATATTATTATATCCTATGCTACTAGTCTTATTTATAGATAGCAGATGCTATATAATAGTAGCAGTATGCTATATAGTAGTAACTATATATTACTGTATATAATAGTAACTGCGCACTATTTATATAGTGATATCTGCCCCCAAATAGAAAACGCTATCGTCCTAATAGCAAGTAAGTCCTATCTTTCGCAAAATAAGGCTGTGATGCAAGCGATCTAATTAAAAATATTGCTGATATCGTCGGCCTTGCGCTTCTTTCATCGTGGTGGTCTTGGGGGCGGCGCGGACAGGGGTTAGGGAATTAATCTTGGGGACCCTGCTAATGAGAGCGCGGAGGGAAGTAACCTCAGAGCGAAGGGCTTCTACTTCCTTATTAACCTTAGCAGTAGCCTAAGTAATCTTATTACTTAAGACCTACTTAGTAACTATACTATTTTTAATATTAGTAAGGTAGTTAGTAAAGTTGTTTTAACCTATAGTAATAAGGGCCTTATAGTAATAAGGGCCTTAATATTAGCCTTAAGGGCAGAAATGCGGGGAATAAGTTTCTTATAAAGGCTAGTAGTAAGAGTAATAACCTAGGTACCTAGGTATTAATACGTTTAGTAGTAGTAGTAATATTATTAGTAGTCTTATAGGCTTTACTAGTAGTAGTATAAGCAGTATTATTAATTATGCAGATACTCTAGAGGCTAATAACTATAGTAGGCGATATTAGGTTAGCGCAGTTAGGTATAATAAAGCTATTAGTAATCTTAGTATTAAAAGTGCTTGGGTAATAAGAAATAAATACCACAAGTATAGATATACGGGAAGGAAGCAAGTAGCTATATACAAGACCGCTTAGTATAGCGGTTAGAGCGTGTTTATAGGTGCCTTAGATATAGCAGACCGCTAGGTTAGAGGAGATATTAGCGATTATACGCTTCTTACTAAAGATCTCCCTAAGGAAGGAGAAAACTTCAGCCTAAAGGGCGTCATTAGAGAACTACGTAAAGAGGGCAATAGCAGCCTTATTGGCAGCAGCGGGGTTGCTGGGGATAGCAGGCGCGTCGTCATCGTTATTATTATCCTCAAGTTCCTCCTTATTATCCTCCTCATCCTCCTCAGTAGGGTTATTGAGGAGATTATTATCCTTAGCTAAAGGGTTAGAGCTAAGAGAATAAGTGGGATACTAGGAGGGGGTAATACTAGGGCGGATAGCTAGTCTAGAGTTCTTATTAGTGGGGTTATTAATATTTATACTATTATGATTAGAGTGGGGGGAGATAGGGTTAAAGCGCTTAGATATATTAGGGCTAGCGGGATTAATAGCGGGGTTAGCAGCAGTATAGAAGGTGCTAGCAGCATCCTAGGAAGGAGCAGCAGCACTAGTAGTAATATTAGAGAGACGATTAGTAGATATTATTATATTAAGAAGAATACTGGGAAATTAGTAAAGAGTAATAAGGGCTTCTAAAAGGTAGAAAAGAAAAATAAATAAAGTAGTAAGGTAGTAAAGTAGTAAACATTTTAATATATATAGTATAGAAGAAAAGGTTGGGTTTTTTTCGCGTAAAGTTTAGGCAGAAGGCGCTAGGCTTAAGTTAAGAAATTATATAGAAGTAAAGTAAATAGTTAATATAGAGATATATATTAGCCTTACGGGTTATAAGTCTAATATTATAGAGAATAATAGCTTTATTAGATGAGATACCTTAATAGCCTACTAAGGCTTAGTGCGGTATAATGCCGCTTCTATAAAAGAGAGCTATCTTTAGGTAAAGCTAAGCAAAAGTATTATATATAGTCCTAAAGAAAGTAGTAGTGATATTTAAAGGGATCCCATTATAGGATAGGAGCGGCGCAGTTAGCCCCACTCTTTATTAATATGAAGCGGTAATGCTGTTTTAAAGGCTTTAACCGCATCGCTAGCGTGAATAAGTAGGCTTTTACGCAGCTCCTATATATTTTTAGCTATAGAGTAGCTCTTCTACTTAATGAGATACTAAATAGTAGGATTACGCCCTCACTAATTAATCTATTAGTTAATAAGGCGCTCTACTTCATACTTATTATAACTATCTATAACAATTAGTTATAGCGGGGCTAGTATCTAATAAAATAGGTCTAATCCCTTAGCTAGTTAGTAGAGTTAAGTGATATTAAGGACTAAGTAGATCTTCTAAGTAGCTGGGAAGTTAAGCTAGTAGGCTGTGGGGTTAACCTTAGTAGTAATTCGAAATAGACTAACTTAGGTTACTAACTATTTGCGCTTTAGGTAGCTAAGTAGGTAGTAATTCTTACTAAGGCGAACCTAAACCTAGTCGCTAATATTAAATTTAATATCTATTTAATAATAGTTATAGTACTACTAGTAGATTTTATTAGCTATATTAATAAGGCTAGTAGCTTTCTCCTAGTAGGTATACTAGAGAACGTTAATAGCCTCTATCAATGCAGATTTATTAGTAATAGTATTAAGGATAGCCTGGGGGCGGAAGCTTAGTATAACCTTATTTAGGGACTAGCTAATAGTAGTTAATAACGCGTTATTAAGGTTATACTAAAGAGCGAGAAAAATATCTACCTAGGGGGTATCTAGGTCTACCTATATATAATATTATAGAGTGATCTTAATAGTCTAGTTAGTTCGCTCGCTCTAGCTATTAGTCTGAGGATAATATATAGTAGAGAGGAGGAGCTTAACTCTTAGTATAGAAAAGATAGCCTTCTAAATCTTCAAGATGAATTTAGGGTCTCAGTTGCTAATAATACGCGCTAGGATGCCCCAGTCACACATTAGCTAAAACTAGATAAATATAAGTCCCTAATCCTAAGCAGTATATTACTTATTGCTAGGGATTAAAAGCCCTTTCTTAGAGAACTTGTACGTCTGCGTTAAGAGGCAGTCGAGCGTATTATAGCCTAGTAAAGCCTAAAATATGCTTGTAGAAGAGATATGAGGCAAGTCCGTAATAAAGTCGATTATTATAGTATAATAGGGGTAGGGCACCACGGGAATAAGTTAAAAGGTGCCTAGAGGTAGGCTATAATTAACGCTATTCTCCTAATATCCTAGGTAATAGCAGATATATAAGCAGCAGGCTTTCACCTTATTATAGAACTAAGTTCTAGCTAACTTATGAATTAGAGAATTAATACTAAAGTAGTACTTATTATTATATACTAACTAAAGAACGTTAGGAATAATAGCTTAGGGAATATAGAGCCTCTCTATATTATTAGTATTAATATAAAAAAGGAGGCTATTACGCTATATCTATAGCTAAACCT